>OX454529.1:1624652-1811618 GCA_949715645.1 Portevinia maculata | reverse complement strand
AAAAGCGATCGATTCATCGTAAGTTGAATTGCAGGTTTAAACACAAGAAAATGTAAATTTTTAAGGCCTTTTGTGGGCCGGTGTGATTGCCGGAATCATCCCCCAAACAACTCGACCAGTTAAGTCGAAAAAACCCCATCTCTTGGAGGAACGTGGTCAATTTTTACTTTTCAACATTCTTCATTAAAATGCAGCCTCAATGAAAGAGATAGTTACAGATCGCGGTTCACATTCCAAATGGAAATACCTACAAACGTCTCGATCAGGATGTAAAGGTTAAACTTGCAGGTTTAGTCCGGTGCAACGAAAACGACTAACTAAATTATAAGATGCATAAAAAAATGTAAATCAAAAAAATCGTTGTCGCTAGGTTTTCATATCCTTTCAACAATGGTTTTTTCTTATTACAACTCTACTCTTAGTCTTAGTTTTAGTTTTAGTTTAAGATATATTTTATTTTAGTTCACACAAACTTTGAATAGAAGCTAAGGTAATAGACGACATCCTTACATGTATAGTATTCCATCATATTTTGATTGTATCGATATGCAGTGGATAAATCCATGATCACGAAGTAACAAGTGCCAACACTCTCTTAAGACTAGAACTATGTGGGAAGGCTATGTAATTTGATTTTGTTGTTATTTTATTGGGGGGGGGGGGGGGGGGGGGGGGGGGGGGAGGAGGTTCGACGTGTGTTGGATTATTTAAACAAAACTTCACACAATATCCTTGCACAAGGATAACATTATTTGAATATTTTCTTCATTTGTTAATTAGAAACATTTTGTATAGTTTTGCGGATAAAAATTTATTAATTGATTTATATATTTTATTTTAACCGTTAAAAGAATGGCGAACGACGAAGGAGGCAGTCTCGGATTTAGGTATGCAAGGAGAATACGCGCGACGGTATTAGATACTTTTGGCGTTTGTGATGATGATTACGACGACGGTATACAGAATTACGACGAACGAACGAATGGAAGAACTTGCACAAAGCGGTTTCGCACAACCACCTCATAACCAAACAACAATGGTATGTGATTGGATGACAACAATGACAACAACGACACACTGACGACGATGACGATGAAGAAGATAAAAATGTTTGTATCTGCTGCGAGAGGCTGTTGCGGCGGCTGCGACCGTTCTTAACAAATGCAGGGGATAACGATACGATACGCATCCGATACAGATGTGTGATGCTAGCGAGTTGCAGCAACATTTAACAACAAATCAACACGTCCAGCTGTACGCACACACACGATGGCACGGCACGCACACATTCTTCACTAGTATGATAGCCGTAGCCGACGACGACGACAACGACGACGGGGGTGGATATGTGTGATATGATGCTAGCGAGCCAAAGTAAAGTAAGCATCGCATCGGATTGCAAACACATCTCGCATTACAAAAGGAAAAGAATTCTATGTAAAGTCGAGGAGACAGAGACGCAACATAAAAAAAATAAAAAAATAAAAAAACGGCCAGCAACACGACAGAGATTAAGAGGAAGCAGCATTTTCGTTTGCGCACTAGAAGGGGGTTGGAATCTTTGTGCGGCGAGTTTCTCATACTCAACGTTTGGTTGGCTGCGCTGTGGCGTTTGTGTGCGCACTTATTCGAGTGTTTGTATAAGGGGTGGTCTCTCTGTGTCATGGCTTGCAACATTGCGATAGCCTTGTGTGTGTGTTGGTTTTAGGGGTGGATCCTTGCCCGCATCCTTGCAAAGGATTCTTTGAATATTTTTGAACCAATCGCTAGACAATTGATAAGGAGGGCGGTATTACGAATGTTTTTATTTTTCGTGTTGTGTTTTACTTTTTCAGAGGGTGGTGTGGTGAAACATTCGTTTGACAACGTTTTTCTTCCTCCTAAAAAGAGGAAACCGACACATTTTTACCGAACAATTTTCTTTCCATTCACCTTGGGTTTGTGTGTCACCAGAGAGCTGAGAGCAAGGCGAAGCTGAAGTAAAATATGAGAGAATTTACTGATGCATAACTGAATCGAAATATGTGGACAATTATCTTCACTTTTATTTATTTATTTATTTTTTATTTATTTTTTTTTGGAGAAAAGGAAGGGTGACAACAAATGTTGTGATTTCAACATCGTTGTACCGGGTTATGTCCTTTTTTAAATAAGTAAACTGTTAAGAGAATATGAAACGGTAAGGTGGGTAGTCCGTGTTCTGAACAAGGTGAATAGGAAGCGGCGGGTGGTGCTCTTTGATTTTTAGATGTGTCTCAGGAAATATTAGAAATTGTCAAAAGTCGGTGGACAAACCTCGATTGGTGGGAGTTGGAACATTCACTTCTCAGTTGAGATTAACGTGTAGAATTTATGTTAGAAGTGATTTGGCAGGATTGAGTAAGTTGGTTTGTTTTTTTATTCAAAATGGCGTATGGAACTGGTCAAAAATGTCATCGAAATGTCATCTGCATCTCAGCTGCCGTTGTTAATTTGCACTCATGACTTTTGTACGCTGTCCAAAATTGTGAGCCGTATGTGAGTGCCGCGAAAACAACTGCCTTGTAGAGCCTTCTTTTCAGCCTAGGTGGCATTTTACGGTCACAGAAGATGGCCGAGTTTTTGAAACCTTCTTTTACGCGATGTTTAACGTCGTCATCACATAATGGATATTTGAAATGTTCGCACTTGGGAATCACTCCTCCATGCATATCAATGTCTGGAGTATGTCGGAATGGATCAGAGAGCGGGTAGAACAAGTACCTATTCCTTTTTTTCGGACTAATACGATACCTATTCCCTTCCAAAACGTCCACCCATACGCCAAGTGCTCGTTGTAGGGATGTTTGATCCTCGCTAATGATGGCACCATTGTCAGCAAAGAATCTGGACATAGGATCATAACCCTTTCAGTTCATTGCATACCTACTGGTGTTAACCGAAACTTCAGCAATGTCCTATTCAAGGATTACACCTCAAAACAACAAAAACAGGGTATCCCTGTTGAAAAACAATTGAAGCTACCTTCTCCTTCTTCCTTTTTGACGGCGAAGCTATGATCAGAATTTAAGGGACCAAAACCCGCGCACTTTACTACATCCCTACTGGGCCGCCTGTGGTGTCCGTTCGTCCCACTTTAAGCTACCTAAGCTACTTAAACAACAGTAACTACCTATAATCAGAATGGTGAGAACTCGTTACCATTCGCATTGGTCGCCATCATAATTGCATTCGGGGTGCCTGATGGCAATCGCCAACACGGTGCACCTGCACACGCACTACCGTCAGTCACCCCTCGGAGGCATCATTTCGTGAGCCAGGGCACCTAGCTCAACCGAGCTAACTTAAAACTACTTAAGAGGATGCTACCGCTAAGTTTTACCCTTTTCCCTTCGAACAGCCACCAAAATGTGGTGAGCTGTTTTGTAGTATCCCTTTTTTTCTCCACAATGGCGGAACTAAAACGGAGGGAGCTTATAAGTATCGGCAACATACCGGCTGGGATTGAGCCGCCTACCTCTCTTACGCTGCGGTGGCGGCGAATCAATACCGGAATACCATCCCTTATTTGTAACACTCCTTTTGCATCAATATGGATAAAAGGGATAATGTCAGACATGCGCCAAATTTTAGACTACTGTCGCTTGTCATCGGTCTTGTAACGTGACTAGATCGAACAGTAGTAGGGTTGGTATTTTATGTGCTCAATCCAGACCTGAAAGTGCCAATAAGACTTCCAGATACAGGCAGTGTATGGCTGGCTGTTCTAAGGGAGGCGGAACTAATGCGGATGGGATCAGTGTAAGGTAGGGATATCGTCATCTATATTCGTAGTTGGGCTCCACTTAAGGCACTGGAATCAATTGACATCAATTCTGAAATAGTCAGGAGCTGTCGCACAAGACAGACCCGAGTGAGGCTGTGTTGGGTACCAGGACACTGCGCTATAGATGGTTACGACCTAGCCGATGAGCTGGCACAAAAAATAGGATATTTAGAAAGGAGTACAGCAGTGGCTATCAAACAACAGTGGAGGAAGTTGTTAGAGAACAAATCGTAAACTGCCGACCTGAAGGGGACATAGTATCCGAGGCATAGGACATTTTGATCACAAGAAATTCGGGGAAATCCTTAAATTAAGCACGGGACAGCTAAGGACGCTGTGAGTATTTTCCCTAGAAAAAGTCTCCTGAGGCGAACCCCATAGGCGGAGGCGGAACAGCAGAGCTGCAGTTAAGTGGGAAGGTTATGATGCCTTAGCTCCTGAAAATAGCTTCATCGCAATTAAAGAAAAAAAAGGAAAAAAAAGAGAAGAAAGAAGAAGAAGAAGAAGCATGTCTAATGAGGGGCAGATTGACAGATACGGATACGTGCAGATATCTACCTTAAATCTGCAAGAAGAAGAAGAAGAAGAAGAAGAAGAAGAAGAAGAAGAAGAAGAAGAAGAAGAAGAAGAAGAAGAAGACGAAGAAGAAGAAGAAGAAGAAGAAGATGATGAAGAAGAAGATGAAGAAGAAGAAGAAGAAGAAGAAGAAGAAGAAGAAAAGAAGAAGAAGAAGAAGAAGAAGAAAAAGTGAGTCGTTATGCCTTAGCTCCTGATCATAGCAACATCGGCATTTAAGGAAGAAGAAGGAGAAAAAAGACTGTCTCCTGAGAAAACAGGCCAAGCGACTCAGATTGACAGATACGGATACGTGCAGATATCTGCCTTAAATCTGCAAGAAGAACAAGAAGAAGAAGAAGAAAAAGTAAAAAAGATTAAGAAGAAAAAGTGAAAAAGAAAAAGAAGAAAAAAAGACTGTCTCCTGAGGAAACATGCTAAGCGACTCAGATCGACAGATACGGACACGTTCAGATACTGTGGCGACAAAAATACAAAGGAGGATACAACACACATATTGCAGGAATTTGAGGGAGTATAGCGAAACCAAAGGAGATTCCCCGGAAGATACTTCTTTGAGCAGCTAGAGGCAATAATTTTCCTATAAGGAACTGCTCAGATTCTGCAGGGAAGTTGGGTGTTTCTCTATTGAAAGCGTTTCGGTTTTTACTCTTTCGAATCGATTGGTTCTCCAGGGATCGCAATGGGCTCATTTGGTGCCTAGTGTTATATGACTTTTCAAACACCTAGGTAGGCAAATGGATGCCCATGTGACTAGTGTCACGGCTCACTTAGACCATCAGTTTGGATCCATTGAGTCAAAAAAAAAAAAACCTAAGGGCTCACAAGGTTGCGATCGTGATAGCTTGGTCTTAGAAACACTGGGTCGGCCTTCGATGTCATCTCAAACCTGGGAGCTGGGAGTCCTCTTCCCTGGAGGATTACTGTCCATTCGCGAGCCAATGTAGTCGACGTGTCTTAGCTTTTTTCGCCAACATCTACATTTTGGTTCAGCTCGGCAGAGCTCGCGGTTTCTCCTTCCTTCATTTACGCTCCTCGAATGTAGAACGAACTATCCGATTTAAGGGATTTCTTTCAGTTAAATAACTTTTGTTTTATTCTTCACTCTCAAATTTTGGTTGCCTCAACTTTCAGCAGTTGGTTGTCGAACTGTGGGCAAGGTGGGTAAGTGTTAGAGATTTCCACTTTCGAACAAGTGATCAGTGTTATTGGCATCTCCACACTTGATGACCCGACTAGTCGATTTTTTCCATCTTTGCCGCTGTCTACGTGCCCGTATCTTTCGCGGATAACTTCGTTGTATCCCCCTAGTCTGGGGAGTCGCATTCTGTCATAATTTTTTTGTTGCACTTCCTTTATCAAGTTCAATGCCCGAGAGCTCTTAAAACCGGCAAACCAGTATAAATACTTACTTACTTACTTTAATAATTGTAGAACACCGATAGCTGAACCTACTTAACTCGAGCAACAATTTTAAATGGAATAAATCAACTTTTCGTGTTAAAACAAAAAAATAGAATCTTTTGCCCGATTCCTTATCGTTGGAATGAGAAATTCACAAAATCTACCACACGCTTCACCAGAAACATTCGCTTTGATTAATTTTTTTTATTACGCCGACGAATGACAAATTAATTCAATACACAACGCGACTTACAACAATCTATGTATTCACTTGCCTACATTTCAACGTTAATCAAACGCAACTAACTTCTCTTTGAAGACTAAAAAAAGACAATTCAAAAAAACACTAATTATACCAAATCCATGTGTGTGTGTGCATATTTATCTCCATTATTTATGTTAGATGTTTTTTTTTTGTTTTATTGTTTTTGTTCAAGGTCTCAAGGTAAGGGTCTTGACAATGACATGACCCACCAAGGGTACGCAAATTATCAAACAAACAGTTCAGAAACCCAAGAAAACGCGAAAAAATACTTCCAACTAACAATGGGTACTTTTCCCAAGGGGTATACGGTATACCTATAGATACAAGAGAACAACGATGAATTCGAATTTTAGACAACATTTATAGCAATGACTTCTTTAGACAGGGACAGCTTAAGCGGGGCATGCATTAAGGCAAAGATACCAGTAGAAATTTGATTGTTAATTCCTACATGGTGGCTGGCAAGCGTACACACGTTTTAAGCGCAGCCATTAGGGGCCATTGTTTCAGCGGCAGTTGATGAAACGTATGTTAGATGTTTTCTTTTAATTGAATAACACTTTTTAACAGCGCTAGAAATATTGTATAAGGAGTGCATAGGGCTTGGAACTCCTTCAAATGCCTCTTAACGTAAAAACAAAATAGTAGACCCCATACCTGGCCTTAGAACTAACTTCTCCAACTATTGTTGGAAGCGAAGTTGTAAAGGGTGCCCAGCGGACACATTTTCTAGTTTAATTTGTAATTGCTCGCAAACTAATAGGGAGAGGCCGCTGGCCGTGATCCGGGTTTCTTCTTCCACATCAATTCTACAATCGTTCGACGCGCGTGATTTGTGGAGCGCACATCACTTTCGCGGTTGAGCAATATTTAAATTACGGTGATTCGTTGGTTCGTGCGCTTCACGCGTTTTGTACTCAGTTAAATATTCGAAGAGTAAATGATGAGCCGAGCACGCAACTTTTCTGGTCGGGGGGTTCAAAAGATCAGACAAGAATGGACAAAGGTTAACCATCAACATCAGCGATGACGCCAGAACATGCAGCACAAGTTCCACGCGAAACGGATGTTTGTCAGACGTTCGCAAGACTTGGGGCAGTGGACAAAAAAAGCTCTAGGTGTTACTTGGCATCGGGAATTGAACCGGGGACCCTTTGATTAGTAGACCGACACACTAACCATTGAGCCCGATCCCACATATCGATGGATCTGTTAATAATTAGAATTGGTGCCTCAACCCTACGGAACAGAATCAAAAAGGTTTGCAATTTCTGCACGAGGGCGTTTTAACCAGCTAGAGAAAGTCACTGTTGACGTTTTTGGTAACGCAACTCTTTCACGGGTTGAATAACAGAACACAACTTCAGCTAGATTTTCAATGGAGAAGCTGAGCCACCTCGTTCAATGGGCCTTTCCCTTTTATCTCTCAAACCTTTGTCCCCAATGAATTAAAAAATAACAGAGAGACACATAACCTGGCCACCTCGTTCACTGGGACTTTCCCCTTTATCTCTCAAACCTTTGTCCCCACAGCAATTGATGACAAGTTAAAAACATTCAAGAATTCACACCCGGCGCAGATGGCCTTGTCGACATAATTCTCAAAAAGTTTGATTCAAATCTCTGCCTCCCCCATTCAATCCTCTTTGCTGTCAATTTTACAAGGAGAATAACGTCAAATCTTTCATAACCCCGATACATAAAAAGGGTGCCAAGAGCGAGGTAACGTCCCATAGATAAACTCTCTCATATGCCGAAACTTGCCGAAAGTATCTTGTACGAATGCCTTAACTTTCAGTGCAAGTCTCATATTTCCCCCAAGCCACATGGCTTTCTTAAATTAAGATTAACTACCATAATAAAGAAGTCGACTTTGTTACAACTGATTTCATCAAAGCTGTTGACAAGACCACGAATTAATCGCTGTTAAATTGTGTGCCCCCTGCTTTGAGCCCTTATTATTAAAATGTAAAATAGTGTTCGCTTCAGGTCCGCCCTATCCTATCGGCGCTTTTCATGGCCACCTCTGGTGTTCCACAAGAAAGTCATCTTGGTCTAACCTGGGAAACCATTTTTATAGTGTTCGCCTCTGGTCCGCCCTATCGGCGCTTTTCATGGCCACCTCTGGTGCTCCGCAAGGCAGTCATCTCGGTCCACTTCTCTTTATTCAAACTATTAATGGCGCTGTTGAACAGACATTTCATGAATTAATCGTTGTTAAATTGTGCGCCCCCTGCTTTCAGCCCTTATTGTTAAAATGCAAAATAGTGTTCGCTTCAGGTCCGCCCTATCGGCGCTTTTCGTGGCCACCTCTGGTGTTCCACAAGGCAGTCATCTCGGTCCACTTCTCTTTATTCAAACTATTAACGATGAGAAATTGATTATTAAGCACTCCGCCCTCTCCCTTTTTGCCGATGATATCAAATTTTATAAACCCAGTAGACTCCCGCCTCCCTTAACAAGATCTAGATACTTTATTCTTGGTGCCTGGTGCCGTAAAAACTGTTTAGAGCTCAATATCGCTAAGTGTCATTCCATCACCTTATTGCGGAAAAGTTACATGTCTCCTCTTTGACTTTACCTTCTGCAGGGTCAACACATTTCCGCTGTTCTATCTCTTTGGGACCTTGTGCGACCGAGAACTCAACTTCCGTACCCACATTGATCAGATAGTTCTTAAGGTGAACTCGTCAATTAGATTCCCTAAACGGTGGTGCAAAGAATCCAACCCATACGTCACCAAATCTCTATACATCATTTTTATTCGCCCCCTCCTCGAGTTCGCTAGCCAAGTGTGGTCTCCCCTTCAAGAGGTTCATGTGTCCAGGATAGAGAGCGTCCAGCGTTTGCCCTACGAGCTCTAAACTGAAACGCGCTTGCCTCTCTATCAAGGCCGCCTTAACTTGAATAGCTTTAAGGACCAAATCTCTTTACATCTCTTTTATTCGCCACCTCCTCGAGTTCGGTAGCCAAGTGTGGTCTAACCTTCAACAGGTTCATGCGTCCAGCATAGAGAGGGTCCAGCGTTTGCCCTTCGTGGTCTACCCTGAAACGCTCTTGCCTCCCTATCAAGACCGCCTTAAACTTATCAACTTGAACAGCTTTAAGGAACGCAGGTTCTGTCGATTGCGCGACCCTTTACAACTCTTATTCTTCAATACTTTCTTTCTATCTTTATCGAGGAGGCTATGATGTGGACTGTGGTTCGCCGGTTTAATCGCAAAAAATAACGCCAGGCCTCCCGATTTCGAAGCAACTCGTCGCAGAGGCCAATCAAATGCTGGTGTTGCTGCATTTGTGGGATCCAGGAGTTTTTTTTATCCCTACCTCTCTTTCGCGATTGAATGGGAACTGTGATTGATATTGCCTAACACTAACCCTCGTCTCTACTATCCTATGGCTCTAACGAACCAATTGGCAAATTTCCTAGACCTCTTTAAAACCTGCTTCATTTCCGAATAGATTGAGGTTTAGTCTAATTGATGTTAGTTTTAAAGTATTAGTGTGTATCGAGCTAAATAAGGCGAACAAACACTCTGGGTCGGGAGAGAGTCCTTGCCAAAGTTATTTGTTGCTAGAATATTTAACAAAACAAAAACAGAAACCCGCCGAGTAGTTAATTCCATTCGACCCCTAGCAAAGTGACAGTGTGAAGACGAAAAACACCAGTGCTGCCATCTATTAGAAATAGCTGCAAGTATTTCGACCAAATGCTCCTCTTCCAATCAGAAAGAAGGTGCTATATGCTCACCACTCAACCAAGAAAACATTATTTCCGATCTCATAGCAATCCTTAAACCGCTCCCAATATCCGTCCTGCAATGCGAAATTTCATATCGAGAACCAGAGCAAAATGTTCCCATTGCGATAATCATCCATTAAATTCTGATTAAATTTCTGTGGTCTCATCTCAATACTATAATTAAGAAAAAGACCTACAGTTGGTACCTACACTTCACTTGGTAGGGTGTACACTGTACAGTGGTAGTGTCCAGTGTCAGAGAATCAAATTTCACATGACCACACTTAAACGTCGTCGTGATGATCACATTCAAACAGCGTCATCATTATCATGGTTGCTTCAATCAGACAATAGTTGTGCGAATCATGACTAAGATCCTCTGCCTTTTAGTCTGTCTGGTGGCGTCTCACTGCCTCCTACCTCCACATTTTTCTCATTCCTTTTTTTATTCATTACAAAATGTGAGATTTCTCAATCAAATTGTATCACACACAGAAATTTTTATACAACCTGTTCTCATGGTTTGAGGGAACGGTCAGCTTACATAACCACACTGAGCTGGATAGGAAACCAAAATGAGGAAAACCGCAACAGAACAAGGCTTCAACGGAAACAAACACAAGAATTTTTCATTCACAATGTTTTGCTTTATTTTTTTTTTCCTTTTTCTTTTGATACTTTTTCCTTTGTGTTCCTCTTGCTAATTCAATTCAGAGCAAACTATTTTTTTCTGGTGCAGATACATACTCGTACAATAGTGAATGTGTCCGGATGGGTTTTGTGTTATTTCATGGCAAAAACTGAACCCATATTGCTTGAAGTTGGCAGAGATCTTGAACTGGGGATAATCTACACTCCGATGAAGTCGGAAGGATACTGGCTTCGGGAAATGACTCCCTAAACGGAAAATGAAGGAACTCCCACGTAGGTGGGGTGGAAGTTTTTTTTATATGCAATAAACCCTCGAAATTGGTAATTTTTTTCATGCGTGGGGTGGAAGTTTTTTTTAACATTTTATATTTTCCGAGGCAATGGAAAGTCGCCGAATGGTTCAAAAAACCGGAAAATGTCCGAACGTCAAAAAATCATATAGACCTAAATTTCATTGTTTATAATTTCAATAACATGTAGGTACTATAAAACACTATGTCTTACTTGTACTATCCTTTATGAATAAATTTAATTGAATTGAACTGAATTGAATTGAATTGACCTATCTCAATACTGCCAACTATTTCTAAGGTCTTTAAGAAACCTTTTCTGAAACGATTTCCATTATTGAAGAAAGACGCTTGATCCCGGATCACCAGTTCGGGTTAAGGGTTAAACATTCCACAATCGATCAGGTTAATCGAATAACGAATTCGACTGAAAATGCCTTTGACGGAAAAAAGATATGCTCTATTGCTTTTTTGGGCGCATCGCAAGCCACGATGTCACGATGGCCTGAAGTATAATCTTAAGGCTCATCGTCGCGGAAAAATTGTTTAGAATATTGGAATCCTACATGGAAAACAGGCTCTTTCGTGTAAGAAAAGGGACTGTGTACTCGGAGTTCAAAGAAATGAACGCCGGTGTACCGCAAGGTAGCGTTCTCGGTCCAATCCTCTTCGTGCTTTACACATACGTCACGACGAAGAGAGAAGAGTTGTAGCCACGTTCGCGTACGATGCGAGTATCCTCGCAACAGGAAAGGCTGTTGAATGATCAACGGGAAAACTCCAACGAGCTTTGGACAAAGTATGCCAGTGAACAAGGACCTGGCGAAGCGTCATTAATGGGACCAAGTCAATTTTACATTCAGATAGTTGAATAACTTGGGATATTGGACTCCTTGATGAAAAACAGGCTCTTTTGTTTTTCAAAGAAATTCACACCGGTGTACCGCAAGGTAGCGTTCTCGGTCCAATCCTGTTCGTGCTTTACACATACGTCAAGACGAAGAGTTAAGAGTTGTAGCCACGTTCGCGGACGATGCGAGTATCCTCGCAACAGGAAAGACTGTTGAATCATCGACGGGAAAACTGTTTGGACAAAGTAAGCGAGTGAACAAAGACCTGGCGAAGCGTCCTTAATGGGACCAAGTCAATTTTACATTCAGATAGGTGAATAACTTACCCCGTCGAGTTCTAGAACTTTAAAGAAGTGTTTTTTTTTTCATTCACTTGCAACAGATTCGGAGTAATTCACTACGAGATCGACTTTGTTTGTGGGTTTAATGATTTTTTTTTATTGCGGCTGCGGCTCTTGCACTTCCTGCAAATTCGTACGCTTTTTTTCTCGTGCGGTTAAGAGTTTTTTCTTTCGGTTCTGATTTCATGTTATTTTGAAATAAAATAACAAATAAAAAGAAAAACACTTCGCAATGAGACTGAAAATAAAGCAGAAAAGTCAAACTTAATGCTCTGATTAGAGCAAAGAAATTCTTCTCCTTTTTGCGCTTGCATTTATCGCACTCTTGGTATCGCACTTGTACCATACATTATTTGCTGAAAATGTAAACTTTTACGAGCCAAAAGAAACTCAAAGATCTTGGTGATTTAGTGCTGTTTAATAGCTCCGGATACAACGGCGGACGAAAATGTTCGCGTGACACTTCCTCTACTTCTGTGAGAGAATATAATTGCAGTGAAGATACAAATTACCAATTTGTATGACACAAAATGATGTGCCATCAACACACTTTGGATACACTTTTCATCTTGAATACTCTTTAATTTGACAGTAAATCGTTTCTTGCGTTTTATTAGGTGTTTGCATGGAGCATCTGGATTCCGTGCGACCACCCAAAAGATGTTGGCCCGCAAATGGCAGACACTTTGACGACTTCCTTGCGCAATGAGAATAACTTTGATCGCATCCATCTACATATGGTGCGAGGGCGATTTCTCAGCTCAAACTAAAATTAGAATCTCTATGCAGTGACAGTCGGCGTTTCAGTTTCATTCCCAGGCTTACAGAACGAAAGTGCACCCACCTACGGTCAACCATCTTCGTCGTTGTCGTTGTAGTTGAATGGCTGAAAAACGAAAAGGAAAATGTGTGCTTCAACTTTTCCTTTCTTTTGTAATATTCGTCGCCGCTGTCGTGGTCGTCGTCGTTGCTTGGCTTGGATAAGAAAGATTTGTGTGCACTTCGTCGGCTGCTCTGTGAGAGTAGTCTCTCCCACAACGTGTAGAATATAATGATCCTCCTTGGCCTTGGAACATTGGGGGCCTGGAAGCTCTTGCCTTGGTTGAGTAATTCGCATAATTTACATATTTATGCGGATACACCAACTTGGCTGACATTGGCAATTCGTTTCGAGTTGGAAATATTCCTTGGGAGTTTGTAAAAGTGAAAACTCATGCGCAAGTCTAATTAGATATGTTCTCTTTGGTTAGGGAACACCTATTGGGAATCGGATTTTCAAAATGGTTTTGTTAAACGCGCCGATTACTGCACATCCAATTCTAATGTCATGCTGAAGTGGACTGTCAAAATGCCATCCGCGTTTCATTTTCAAACGAAATTTTCAGAATAATTCGAAGACTCGTAGCTTTTGCATTTGGAATGAAGTCGAGATTATTTTTTTTTAGAGGAAACATCTTCGGAGAGAATAGCGGGTGCTGGTAGTTCGTTTGGTGCTATCGCTAATATATATCTTGTTGGACTTCAACCCTTCGAGTGGACATTTTGAAAACCGGTACAGTGATTAGTGCATTCAACTACTGAGCATGGTTCGAACCGCCACAGAAACACCTGAAAATAGTTTTTGCTTGACACAATTTCTTTGAACTCCGGTACACAGTCCCGTATCTAATACGAAAGAGCCTGTTTTCCCATCAAGGATTCCAATATCCCAAGTTATGCACCTATCTGAATGTAAAATTGACTTGGTCCCATTAAGGACGCTTCGTCAGGTCCTTGTCAACTCGCATACTTTGTCCAAAGCTCGTTGGAGTTCTCCATTGATGATTCAACAGTCTTTCCTGTTGCGACTATACTCGTATCGTCCGTGAACGTGGCTTAAAACTCTGGTCACCTCTTCGACTCACAAAAAAAAGAAGATATTTTGAAGGTGGGATACTTTGAACGAGGATATTTTCCGGAGATTTTATGACTGAGGTTATAATAAAAAAGCATATTAAACACCCTTCTAGGTGTTCTAAGTGTTTAGCAAACAAGTCCCTATTCGCCGAAGTTTTTCCTATCGGTTGCGAGTGCATTACAGGTTTATTAATTGACTAAGCGGCTTTCCACAAACCTTTAAGGTAAGCTGCAGCCTCGCGATTTTTTAAGATCTTGCGGCACTCTTTTCAGCTTGTTGCATCGGTGGTTCAAGATTGAATAAGAAGCAGCGGCGGGAAACGATTACGTCAAACACGAAGCGAGGGTTCAGCAACAACCATTACAAGGGAAAGGCCCGAAAAGAAACGGGTCCCGTGGCCTCAAAAAAACGCAAAGCTTTTAGCGATGCGGTTAAAACTACCAAAATCTCAGGTCCATCGGCGCAGGGACATAAATCCCAAGCACTTTTTCACGACTTCAGTGCGACATAAGACCCAAAATGGAATTTCGATACTTTTGTCCCACCAAACATATTTTCTAAGATATATGCCTAGATGCAACTTAGGAAGGCCACGCAATCAGCTAGATTCGAATAAGCTAGCTGACATAGGTGTCTGCCAGACAGTTTGCGGTGTTAAGGGACCAGCTCCAAGTTGCAGTAATAGAAGAGCTGTGAAAAATATGATTAGAAGCTGCTATCTCACGGAAGGCACTATCTTCAATAGATCCGTCCAGCTACTGGGGTATGCGGAGGATATCGACATCATCAGCCGTTCCCAGCGTGCCGCGCTTTCACGGCGATTGAAGAACAGACGAAATTGGTTGGTCTTGAAGAAAATGAGGCAACCCACTTCCTATGTCACTGACCGGGCCTCCAACACATCAGGTACAGATTCCTGGAGAGACATTTCTTCCATGACCTAGACGAGCTCTCTAGCACACCGATAGACAGGATAATGGACTTCACCAAATCCACAGGATGGTTTGTATCAAACAACACGGTTATTAATAATTAATCTCAGTTTTTGTACAGGTTTAAAAAATGAGTAAGGGACAACCCTCCTCTCCCGATGGGCATCACAATGGGTCAGTATTGACCTGAGTGTGGCACTTAGTCAGCCCGCCTACCTAACCTATCCTAAATAAGGACAAGACAAAGTACTTGCTATCAACAATCACTGTTGATAGCAATGACTTCGAGGTAGTTAAGGAGTTCATCTACCTTGGAAAGAAAAATACTCCCTCGGATATTTGGTCCTGTGTGCGAGGAGGGCGAATGGAGGAGAAGATACAACCGCGAACTCTATGAGCTGTACCAAGATGTGGATGTAGTCTAAAAAGCTAAATCACGAATGGAAAATAATGCTCCAGTCAAGAGGATCTTCGACTCCCAGCACCACCCAAGGAGAAAAAATACTACAAAGCACCAAAACTACTTTCCTATCCTCCTATTCTTTCGAATATTAAGTAGCACCTAAAATCATGCAATACAATAAATCCTTCATTGCTAGGTGCTGCTTACTGTTCAACAAAAAATGCTGTGCTATGAGGGTACTGTACCTATACAGAACGAACAAAGCCCCTAGCAAATTATAGAAAAAAAACCCTGGTTCGAGAAGGCAAGGAAGACCGAACCTCCGTTTTAAAGGTCAAAACGGATGCCAGAGCGCTTGGTCTAGAGAACTGGAAGTAGCGTGCCCGGGATCGTAGAGGATGAAAGGCAGAGACTCTTTAAAGTGTAAGTTCGATGTTGAACCAATGGAGAAGTAGTCCAGGAGTTTAAGGACTGCCTGTTTTTTTTAAACGATTTCACCGCGTGCATGCTCCATTATCTATTGATTATTGTTTGATTCGCCTTTTACGACACCGTGTGTCCATGTCCAGTCGTGTTAACCCACCGACGTGCATACACACCTACGGAACAGTTTTAAAATGTTAAATGCATCGCTTGACCCCCATGAATGGCGAAAATTGCATAGACGTGATTTCTCCCCTCAGCCGCCGCAGTTTTTTTTTTGAGCAGCGTGCAGTGAAAAAAAAATTGCAAACAATTTTACTTCACACAAACGAATGGATCACATTTTTAATAATTTTATAAACCTCAAAGATACGGTGCTACACATTTTGTACCAAAACTTATGTCATACGATTTATCATAAACAAAAAACACATCTTTGCTCCGATAGCCAGTGGTGGACTGACAGAAAAAGGCGGGCATATCTAGATTTTGTGCATTTTCCTAAAGTCCAAGTATTTTTTTCTTGTTCCGGGCTTGGGTTTGTGGGGCCTAGGCAGCAGCTCTTATGTAGATTTGGAAATGGCAAACAAACAAAAAATTACCAAATGAACGACTGCTGGTCAAATGGACAAACAATATAATCTTGCCACCATAGGTACCTCTATTCAACTACAACAAAAGGAGGTGAATGGAAAGTAAACACTCGACATAGGTAGAAGTGTATTTAACTTTTCTTTTAAGCTAGATTTTCAGTAAAATTATCTGAAGTTGTTTTTTTTTGTTGTTCTTTTTATTAATAGAAAAAGAAACACAAAAAAGCATGCCGCTTGAGCATTCATTTCCACAAAAGATAGGAATCCAAGTCCGTCAGTCTGTTTGTCCGTACGTCCGTTCGTTCATTCATCCAGGCTTATTTATTCGTCTTAGGTGAAAAGAACACTTAAAGTATCTATATATAGTTTAAGACAGAGTGCATGTGCGCCTGCGCGCATTCTTTAGTAACTGCAACAACATAAGAGCTCACAAATGGGGCCATGTGTATATTGGGGCGCTCACTATCTTTTTGAATTAGCTAAGGTACTCTTGGACAATGCATAGAAATGTTCACAAAGTATTTGTATACTGACCATTGGCGCGCGCAGAAGGAGCGAAAAGCTGCATAAAGATAAAATTCCATGCCACAATAGCAAGAGCACTGGCAACAGAGCGGCGGCGGCGGCGGCGGCAATAGTCCGTTAGTATCTGTATGCGAATCGAAGCACCCGTGTATCTATAGCATGCGGCACTGCAAAATGAATATCTTTTAGATACATTCATGGCGAACTCTCAAACTCTGGTCGCTTTGGTGCCACGGTGATTTGGTGTGTTAATTTGTGATTAATTTCATTGATATTACTTAACACACAAATGACACTCTAATTCATCGAGATCGATGTGTAGCACAGGCCCGTAAAGGGAATTCGGCTAACTGGGTTATCCACAGGTGCTGGTAGTGATCGATGTTTGAGGCATTTATGACATGGGTAAAAATGGGTTTAATGATCTCAGAGAGAATATTTATTCTTCCTTAGTGTTTAAGGGGCCACTCGGTCAGACAGGCAAATAGACAACGTAAATGTTATAGATACGTTTGTAAGGTTGTGAGAATATTGGAGAAGCGTTTCTTTTTTGGAATGGAAAATATATAAATCCGTTTTAAATGTGACTGTTCAGAGCGATTTTCATCCAGCTATGTATCTCCCCAATCATGGTATGATGTGAGGTCAGGAGTCTAAGTCCCTTGGAATTTAATTCCCTATTTGGTCAAATCAGTCGATGGAATTTCCCGAGTAGAGACGAGCTAAGAATACCATGAGACAAATTACATTCAGGTCAACAGATCGACCGAGTGTGAGACCACCGGCGATCTTATTCAGCTATATATCTCCCCAATCCTGGTTTAATGTGAGGTCAGGGGTCGTAGTACCTGGGAATTTGATTCCCTACTTGATCAATTCAGTCGATGAGATTTCCCCGAGCTAAGAATACCACTGCAGGGCACCGTAAGAAACAGCGCTTCTCGTAAAAGGCAAATTACATCCAGGTCAATCTATCGATCGAGTGTGAGATCACCGGTCTCGGAAAAGGGTGATCAAACAAAAACGAAACCGGAAGGCCTTCCAATAGTCTTTTTTTTATACTATACACGCCCTAAAAGGATTTGTTGGGACCCTTAAAATGTAATAGCTACACAGCGCGGGCGTTAAGGAAATAAGGGTGAGAAGAAAACGAGAGACGCCGATGCACGTTGGTCTTGAATGTTTGTAGGTTATAATGTGATGGAAAAAAAAATGCGTGGAAGAGTATTGCACATTCGTGTTGTATGGCTGAAGAAGGATTCTTTGAACTTCACTGTACGTCCGAACACAGGCTTGAGGGTGAACTGATGAGCATTCCTTGCATGGCGGGTATTGCGGTTGAAATGTTCAAGGGGAGGAATGCCAGCGGAAGTAAGCGTCACTACCGAATACTTAATCCCATGCAGAAAAGCGAACATTGAGAAATGCAGGACTAAGATAGTTCCTAAGCGGATTCCTGCAATTTGCCTTCCCTTGCTATACTGAAACACTCTCTTTTCGGGATATTCGTGGCGTGGGACTATTTTTTTTTTTACAGAAAAATTAGCAAACTTCTGAAACGTCTGTGGAGCAACAAGTTGTTCCTATAAATAGAAGGAGATACATACTGTATGAGTTCGCAATTTCGGAATGTGTCAGACGCCGTTCTGAATGACTGGGTGACTCCCTTTTCCGGGTACTCGTGGCGTTGGACCATATTTTTGTTTACAGAAAAATAAGCAAACTTCTGAAACGTCCGTGGAGCAACTAATTGCTCCTACAACTCGAGATGTTGAGGTCTTCCGTCGAGCAACGGAGCCCAGCATATTGTGTCAGAACAGGGGAAATGTTGTTGGCACCTCTAGCTTGAAAATTAAGGGTTAGTAGGGCCACAAATCAAGCAAAGCTATCATCAGAAAAACCAAAACCTTTCGAATCTTTTTACACCTTTTATACGAAAATTCTATTCAAAACGGAAAACTCAGTGATAGTGCGTATACGTGAAGGTGGATGTGATTCAAAATCATGCAAATGTTTGTCAGTTCGCGTTTATGCCATCGTTAAATTGCGGCGTTAAATTACGTTCAATTGTAATGCCTGAAGCTGGAGATGGCTTAGTCGGGACAAGATTTTTTTTAAAGGTTTTTTGGTTTTTTTTTCAATATGGCAACACTCAGCCAGCTGACAGTAAAAGCGGACACTATCAAATAAGACTTTCAATTGTGGAAATATGGATTAATGAGATTCCTACTATCCCTATCTACTATCTAGCTGCATTAACAAATTGTGGAAATTTATTTAAAATCAGTGCTTAGTGCAGAAAATTGTATTCTATCAACGGTACAGAAGATCTTATAGGACCGTTATTTTTTTTTTTTTTTTTTTTTTTTTTTTTTTTTTTTTTTTTTTGACAAAAAGGAAATCTAAATCCCAGAGAACTCAGACTCGGTAACGGTCCATTGTACTACCAGGCAGAAATCCTCCCTTTTTTTAAAAAAATATAATATAGTGCAGAGGCTGGAGAATGGGTGGCGTAGGTATGTTGTTGTTCCCCATGGGGATTACGGTCAACATAGTCGACCAACTGAGTTGGCTATTCGCAGCTGAATTGAAAGATTTGACATATTTACTCTTTTGTACTTCCACCCACGGACAAAAATGAGCCGAATGCGCATAGATGAAAATATCGGCGGCGCAACGTTGAGGATTATAATTCATCGAATCATCATCGTGGGCCTGTGTCCATCGGCCAAGTATTTTAGTGAACACGTTTAAAGGACTCAGTTGCTGAAAGAATTGAAGCCAGACAATCAGAGGACCAATCCGTATCATTCAACACTAACTTAATTTGTATCCCCCTTCTCTATAGGGGTTAGAATTTACCCGAGGTAGGCATGGCAGTCGTAAAAGGCGACTAGAATCCAAACTGCGGAGTTGTCCCAAATCAGGCGCGACCCCAGGTGGTTCATGGGGAGCCTCGGTACGATACGCTCACGATCCGAGGTCGTAGGGTTAAAGTAAAGCAGAGATGTGAGCGATGTCTCTATGTGGATAGACTACGGTCTATGCTCACGCTGGCTGTGCTTTATTCGCTTTGAATGCCTACCGCGAACCAAACCAACACAAAAGAATGAAGGAATAACCTAAGAGTATATCTACTCCAGGTAGCATTCGCAATAGTGAAAATCCACCGTGGTCTTAACGACGACAGTCGGAGCCCCAACCAACATACTACCAATAAACCCCGCCTGTGCAGGCATTGACTTAGGAGTTGTAAGAACGCTTGCTTCCGAAAACTGCTAACAAAATTTGAGAAAGCAGCGGAGAAGTTCAAACTGATATGCTTAATCTTCCTTCCGATAGACAGGCAGCTGAATGTTGCGTTTTTCCTGATGAAGCCCAGAAAACCGGGCAGGCTGAATGGCTCTAAAAGCGCCACGCATAGTTGGGCTTCTGTCTAAGACCCATCGGATGAGGAAACAGAGGAAGGCAGCAATCGCGCGGCTCAAAGCTCAAGGAGGCCCCAACTAACATACTACCAACAAACCCCGTCTGTACAGGCATTGACTTAGGATTTGTAAGAACGCTTGCTTCCGAGGACCCCTGAAAAAAAATTGAGAAAGCAGCAGAGGGGTTCAAACTGATATGCTTAATCTTCCTTCCGATAGACAGGCAGCTGATTGTTGCGTTTTTCCTGATGAAGCCCAAAAAACCGGGCAGGCTGAATGGGCTTCAGAGGAAGGCAGCTGAACAACTGAACCAGTTGAAGACCCAGGAGACGGCTTACAAATTTTATGAAAATTACTCGTTTTTTTTTAAACAAAAGCTGAGGTTTCTGCCTTAAAAAGGTCAGGAAAAAAATCTTCAGGCATACTGATCCTAAAGTTAAGGTGCTGTAGGTCAGAACATTGACAAGCAACAGTTTAAGTTCTTCCCAAGGACTTTTATGATGTCTGTTTCAGTAGTTCCATATTCCGCGTTTTGCATTTAAAACTGTTTGCGTTTTAAAGGATCCATTTTAAAAAAAATTAAGTTTTGCCGAGAAAATTGATCGAAATGAAGGCCGTTTATTTCGCAAAGTTTGTAGATAAAATCTATCTTAACAATTCACCCATACAAAGTATTTTCCCACGCCCACATTTCGACACCGTTTTTGACAAGAATTTTCGATGAATTCATTAAAATACGTAAAAAACGGTTAAAACAAAATATGTTGCCAACTTTCGGGGGCCATTGTCAAAATGGTGGTCTTTCAATGTTCTTTTTTTTTCTTTTCAATCTGAAATCATTGAAGTGAAAAATTTTCGGTGCATTCAAAAGCAAGATTTTCAAAATCTCTTACAGCTCTGATTGAAGCGGTGTATTGAAGGTGATGTATACAAAAAAAACCGCCTACCTGTGTCGGTATTTAAGATACATAAAATATTTATATCCGACAATCTAGCGTGTTTAGTTTTTTTTTGTATTTCTTCTTTTTGTGTCTTATTTACTTGTAGATACATACATATAAAGAAGAAAATCTCATAAAATTAAATGTTAATAACAACCTTAATGATAACAAGATATAAGGCATTTTCTTTCTGGGGCCCGTGTGCACGTGAAATTGTGTCTTATGGGTGTGGGGACATATTATATTTTTTTTTCGTCATTCCTTCATTTTTCTTGCTCTCTCTTCTGGCTGGCTGACTTCCAAATTAGCTTTGAAACCACAACACCGTGAAATATGACTTCATCTTAGCGTTATATAGATATGTATCTATTTTTCTACCAACAGTGTGCGTGCTCTATTGTGGTAAGATTTTGGTAGGGGGGGGGCGGGTGGTCTTCCCAATATCCTCATGAAAAGTGTCAGCAAAAACATAATACGAGTGTACATATAAAGTGGTTGTCAGGCGGGGAGCAGTAAGCATGGAGACTGCAACTTGAAAGACGACCGAAAAAGAGAAAGAAAAACGAAGCAACATTCCCCCAAAGGTATTAATTTTTTTTGGTGACACATATTTCTTCTTAAGCCCTGAACAAATTTACATTTTAGATGTTGCCACCCCCCCAACCTTCGTATACCGTCTCGAAATGACGACGATGATTGCTGAGAGTGCTCCAGCAATGACATTACCCGATCTTTCATGAACTGAAAGACGAAGGAAAGAATTAAATTCCCGCAAATTAGAAATCAGGTTATGTTAATGGAGTCTCGTTCAGCGGTTCTTTTTTATCACTATATCATTCAAAGACACAATTACCGACGATGGTACGCATATTCTATGGCACTACCCTCTTTTTCGAGAGTTGGTGGTGGTGGTGGAAATTTCGAATTGCTTTCCCAATGGCGGGAGGTGTGTGATTTGGAGGGCCAGAAACAAGCATAGGAAGCAAGAAAAATATGGAATAGATAAATCACTGATGCTGTTTTGAGTTTGAGTCTTCAATTTGTGCCTTTGTGGTATCATAACACAATTTCGCTAGCTCATTCAATCGTCAAGAATGAAAGACCATCATCCATTTAGAATCCGACATCCCCTCGCGCTTTGGTGTAGCAAGCAATTTTATTTTGATAATTTGAATGTAAGTCCCGCGAGAGTTTGAAATGCAAAAGAGCAGTGTTGACCTTTGGCGGGGTGATAGAAAATTGCAATTTGCATTTAACATATGGTGAAGGTTTCAGTTTTGCAACTTACAGTTAGGCATCTTGTTTGAATCCCCCTTCAAGAGTTTTAAGATTTTTGATCCGCAAGTCATTCAGTGGAGCGGCTCTTTTGGGATGTTTGACCAACAGTTAAGTTTATAGCTATTTCCGAATAGCTTTGAGTAGTTCGATTTGGAAAACTATCGACTATTCTTCAGGAGCCGATTGGTCGCTATCTTAAGTATCTAATTGAACTGTCGATTAGTTCAAGAAGGCAACGTATTTTATGGAAAAGATGGGAAAGCGTCTATATCACACACACACACACCCGAAGTAATTCTAGATAAAACGTGCACAAATCCGAACCATGGCAAGGGAATTTTTATCCGACTTCGACGGCTTCTAGATGCGCTATTAATCTGCACTTAGAATATAAGTTTTTACTAGGTGGCCTCGTGGGACACCTGAAAATACTTGACTCATTTCCAAAAAAAAGAAGGAAATTGTTTGAGGTTGATATGTTGGGGCGCGAAAATTGCACCGGCACTGGACCCTAAGTCTGCTATGGATCGCGGACGGATCGAAAATAGAACCTCTGGAGTTGGAGCTGGTGTTTTTGGACACAACAGAAAAATCTCGCTGCCTGTGAGAATGTGCCCCACTAAGCAAATGCTCCCCGACGTCTGTGGGAAATTCGCGGCATTCTTGTTGTCTCTCAACAGAAAAGACTGCAGACAGACTACTGGCGTTCTAACGGGACACTACGCTTTTGCCAAACACCTTAAGGTGCTAGGCCTAAGCAACACCACCAACTGCGAAGCCTGTGGAGAAAGCGACGACACTGCGGAACATTTCCTCTGTGATTGTCCTGCTTTTGCTCGTATCAGGTGGCAGGTATTTGGTGCGGATATGGTGAGTGCTGTAAACCTAAGCTCCTTATCATTGAAGCGCCTTCTCGTTTTTCTTAGAAAAACGAGTAAATTCCCACAGTAAAATGTGGTGTGTCTGCCTGGCAGTACAATGGACCAGTATTGAGTCTGAGTGCTCCAGTGCAGAAAGTTTCACACATCCCGACAAAAAAAAAAAAAAAAAAAAAAAAAAAAAAAAAAGTGATGTAAGTGAGATCTGCGCTAGGATAAACATTAGGAAGGCAATTAAGTGCGCCACACAATATACACATTCTCAGAGAGTCAAGCTGCACTTCAGGCACTTTCTTTCAGTTCAAAAGCCTCTATGAAAGTCAACGATTCATTGCAATTACTAGCCAGCCGAAAGAACTGTGAATTGTGGTAGGCATCCAACAGGCAACGCAACTGCGGATGAACTAGATAAGTCTCGTTTAAAATCGTTGATCTACGGAGCAGAGCCTTATTGCACAGTCAACTGGACTACTGCTGTGGGACTTGCTGATTGAGATCAACAACTTCGTCTAGCCCGTTGGGAACATGTTCGGGGGGCTCTGACAATTAAAAAGGTTAATCAGCCCTTACTTCTATAAGGGAAACTCCTATACTAGATAAGACAGGTGCTAAAAAGCTGGTGAGCTTCCTGTCAGGCTATTATGGCTTGAGTTACCAGCTTAACAATTTAACCCAACGCTCAGAGCCCGAATGAAGGCTTTGTCTGGATGAGGATGAATCCTCCAAACACATTTTCTGTGAATGCCCCCAGCACAACATTGGTTAAGAAGACGTAGCTTTTGTAAATTTGAATTTTGAAATAAAACTATTTATCTATCTGTCTGTCTACATATCTATCTGTATATCTATCTATCTGTCTATCTATCTATCTATCTATCTGTCTATCGATCTATCTGTCTATCCGTCTGTCTACATATCTATCTGTCTTTTTATCTATATGTCTGTCTGTTTATCTATATATCTGTCTATCTAACTATCTGTCTATCTATCTATCTATCTATCTAGTCGTTGTTTGAATATATTATTTCCACAAATCTAGTTTTGTGTAACAGGGGAAACCAGCCCACTTTCCAAAACAGAAACAGGTCAGAAATTTTAGACATAACTCTCAAAAGCAACAATGATCATATCAGGGTAGAAGGCTGGAGAGTTTGTCGAGAGAACTCTTTCTCAGACCATAATAGAATACTCTTTACAGTCAATCTACAATATATGGCACAACGAATTTTTAGGAACCCTAGGAAAACGAATTGGGCAGACTATGCGAAAACGGTTAGTGAGTACACACAACATCCAAAAGAGGACAATTTTGTCGACACTCACTCAATCGACAACGCAGTCGAGTATATTACCAAAACTATGCACAAAGCCTTTGTTAAACACTGTCCCATCTCTCGCAATCGCAAACCCAAAAAGGCAACTTGGTGGACCAGCGAGCTTCAAAAGCGGCGAACATTGGTAAGACAACTTTTTAACAAAGCAAGACAGAGTAAGACAGATGAAGACTGGACTAAGTATAGGTCCGAACTTAATCTATATACAAAAGAAATAAGGAGAGCAAAACTCGAATCCTGGAGCACGTTCTGCGAATCCATAGAGAGTACAAACGAGGCTGCCAGACTACGTAAAATACTACCCAAAGACCCCACGGTATATTAAACGTGCTGATGACTCTTGGACAGAGTCTAGCCAAGAAACTCTACAAATTTAAATGGATACTCACTTTCCGGAGTCTAGTGAGAACACTGGATGTGATGTCAACTACACCCCCGTTCCGCAAGACACACAACCGGACATGGCAATTGAAAGTATCATAACAGAGCACAAAATTGCTTGGGCAATCAAATCTTTCCAGCCCTACAAATCGGCGGGACCAGATAATGTCATACCAGCAATGATACAACAGGCTCTCAATGTAATACTGCCATGGCTAAAAGCGATATTCAGAAGCTGTATAAGACTCTGCTACATACCGCAAAGTTGGAAAGAAGTAAAAGTGATATTCATTCCCAAAGCAGGGAGATATATACACTGCACAGCAAAAGATTATAGGCCGATAAGTCTCTCCTCTTTTCTCTTAAAGACACTAGAGAGAATAATTGACTTATATACAAGAGACCTCTTAAACGAAAACAACCTATGCAATACTCAACATGCCTACCTCAAAGGCAAGTCCGTGGAAACAGCCCTGCACGAAGTTGTGTCAATTATAGAAAAAGGATTACACCATAAAGAATTCACCATGGCAGCATTTTTAGACATTGAGGGAGCTTTCAACAATGTCAAAACAGCGGCCATAAAAACAGCGCTCGTAGACTTAGGAGCGAAAATAGAAATAACGAACTGGGTTTACGAAATGCTTAACAGCAAAGTAATTAACTCAGAGATCGGAGAGAGTACCATAAGGAAAACAGTGACCAGGGGCACCCCACAGGGAGGCGTCATATCTTCCCTCCTGTGGCTTCTAGTGGTCAACAAAATCCTCACGACTCTAAAGGTCAAAAAGACGAAAATAGTAGCATACGCAGACGATATTGTAATTCTAATAAGTGGAAAGTATCTTCCCACTATCAGTGAATTCATGGAATCTGCCCTAAAAGAATTATCCTCGTGGGCGAGACCGAACGGCCTTGGAGTTAATCCAATCAAAACCGAATGTGTTCTGTTCACTAGGAAAAGAAAAATCGAGAATTTCGATATGCCGAAGCTAAACGGAATTCGTCTGAAACTTTCCCCGGATGCAAAGTATCTGGGCATCATCCTAGACTCTCAGCTTACTTGGAAACGTAACATAGAGAAACGATCAAAAAAAGCACTATGTGCCTTCTACGCCTGCAAAAAGACCTTTGGCAAACGTTGGGGTATGCGCCCTTACATAACCCATTGGATGTACACAGCGATCATACGACCCATACTTACATACGGGCCGGGCTGGAAGTCATTTTAAACCTTCCCCCCTTGGTGAATACATTCGCAGCATGGCAGCCAAAGGAGCCCTCCGCCTCAAGGAGGCAAACATGTGGAGACACAGCTCCTATGGGCACGGCTCCATAATTCACAATTACTTGGGTATCGATCTATCCAGGAAAACGGACTACATAATCCCCAATCGAAACTTCGAGAAAAACTACTCTACATATATACCCTAAAGAGAGAACTGGAACACGCACGCCAGCGTACAAGAAATCCATATCTATACGGACGGGTCAAAAATGCATGTATGTAGGTACAGGAGCAGGAGTTTTCTGCGAGCCCCTAGACATAAAGGACTCGTACAGACTCCCCAATGAATGCAGCGTCTTTCAAGCTGAGATAGTCGCCATCGACAAGGCAGCAAAAACAATTTCCGCGAAGAATCTGGATTCTTCCAAGATTCCAAGATCTTCGTAGACAGTCAGGCGGCGATCAAAGCACTAGACAGCGAAACCACAAAGTCAAAAACAGTCAGGAACTGCCTAAAATCCCTTAACGAAATAGGCGAATGACACAGGATCACCCTCTGCTGGGTCCCCGGTCATAGCGACAACGTGGGGAATGAAAATGCAGACGAGCTAGCAAGAACAGGGTCAGAACTTGACGCAATGAACGCTATTACGTCAATAGACATTTTAATTAGTGCAGCAAAAAGAAACATTGACCAAAAACTGAGGGAACAAATTAACAGTACCTGGTCCCAAAGGAACGACTGTGTTATATCTCGCAGCCTATGGCCAAGAACCGACGAGAAAAGAACAAAGCACATTCTGGGAATGAATAAACAAGAAATACGTATCCTAACCGGCGTACTGACCGGCCACTACACCATAGGAGTAATGGCAAACAGGCTGGGCATTAGCTCACCAGACTACTGCAGGAGCTGTCAGGATACAGAAGAAACCGAGACCATCAAACACCTGCTCTGCGAGTGTCCAAACCTCCAGACATCTCGACTTCGCTATCTGGGTAACAGATTTTTCGAAGACTTAGAGGACGTAGCGCAGGTACCACTGACGGATACAATCAGGTTTGTCAAGAAAACAGGTTGGTTCCAATAGGCCAACCAGCAAGAACAAATTTAAACGAAGCATGGTAAGTGTTTTTATTGTAAGTGAAGTTTTTACCACGATAAATAAAAAGGGATCACAATGGACCAATGGGCCCCCGTGCAAGCACAGCAATTGCTGTGCACTTCCCTTCAAACCTAACCTAACCTATCTATCTATCTATCTATCTGTATATCTATCTATCTGTCTATATATCTATCTGTCTTTCTATCTATCTGTCTGTCTGTTTATCTATCTACCTCTATCTATCTATCTATCTACCTACCTATCTGTCTATCTATCCATCTGTCTGTCTATCTATCTGCCTATCTATCTATCTGTCCATCTATCTATCTGTCTATCTATCTATTGGTCTATCTATATATCTGTCTATCTATCTAGCTGTCTATCTATCTACTTCTTTACTTAACGGGCTCCCGACCACTGAGACACTGCCACCTTGCATCCTCTGCGATCCCAAGCACGCTGCTTCCAGTTGTCCAGACCAAGCGCTTTGGCATCCGCGATGGCTTGGACTTTGAAACGGAGGGTCGGTCTACTTGACTTCATTTCCACTACACTTAACTATTAACACAGACGGAATCCTTGTCACAAGCGATCCACCTTCTTCAGGAGTGTCGTAGTTTCAAACAAACAATTTCAGTTAATTGGAGTCAGTTTGTGAAAGTATCGTTAACTACATTGTTGAAGTTCTTGAGGTCATCCTATTGAGCCAACAATGAAAGTCCACTTATCCACTGGGAAACTGACAAAACGCAATATTATCCATATCACACCCGTATTTATTCAAAGAGCCACATCGCCATCCCTTGCCGGCACCACAACTCCCCGATCATTTTGTCAACTCAGCGGTATTTCTCATTATAAATACCTTAATAACTTCAACGATCTCTAGCCGCTGGACACTTATATTGGAAATCTTTCAAGATATCTATCGCTCTTTGCATACATATATATGGGTAGAGTGCAAGTGCTAGTGCAATAACAAGGCCAGAGAGTAAGTGAGGTAATAATGAAACGTAATACGGCACAAGAAGACTACCAGCACCCAGTCCCAGCGCCAATATCCACGGCAACTATAACAGAAAATTGCAATAAGGAAAAGATAAAGCATAGACAAGGAGAGAGGCTTTTTTTCTTCGACGTTCATCGTGGTGGTTGTGTTGCCTTCTTTTGATGCAGCTTCAGGCGATCGATTTGGAAGTGCACACGCGCGGCTACCTACAGACAACGTGATGACGATGAGGGGAGACGCCCAAAAATAAAAGACGGAAGCAAGGTGTTATTTTAAGCTATATTCGAGCGCGGAATTATTGTCATATGTACAAGAGTGCTTGTGCTCGCGCTCTTGCTCGTATCCGTGTGTGAAATATCTTAGGTTGCGGCATAACAATCTATGCAAAGGTAACTTATTTGTCGATCTAGGATTTCAATTCGGCGGATTTGCGGAATTGAGAAAGTCGTTTTAGAGTTTTGTTTTACCTATTAATCCCGAGTGAGTGCGAAACTGAAACTTAATTGACATGCAGTCCCAATTCTAGAAATAACTCGAGTGGGATAGCTTCACATTCAGGCAAATATCTTCACCTCTAATAGGAAAATTGTTCGCTTATCTGCGCACGCAATAAGGGGCAGGACATTGCGGGTCTAACTGTATTAATCTTTAACGACGAGGTTATGGTCCCTCTAATCCAGGGATCATAGCCCTCCCACTTGACTGTATCCCTTTAGGCGTCTAGAGTCGATGGTGGTGTCTTTGTACCCAACACCAAAGTCTTGGCACCTCGGTTCTAGACTGAAATCCATGCCTAACCTAACCCTAACTCAAGCTTGGCTGGGCACCTGGCCACCGAGGCAATGCAGGCAACGAGCCTGCGGATGGATCAGAATCCACGTTTTTAGGGCCATTGTTAACTGGACAAACTCCATCGATCCCATTAGGAAAATGTTCCGGGGCTCAGACAACCAAAAATTTTTTGTTTATTTCAAAAAAGGAAATCCAAATTCCAGAGCACTCAGACTCGGTAAAAGTCCGTTGTACTACCGGGCAGAAATCCGCTTGTTGGTCTAGAGGTTGAAGAAAACAAAGTGTCATTCGTTTCTCTCCATTGTTGTTGTTCCCCAGGGGATTGAACCTGCACCACACGAGTCACAGGCGAACATACTAAAATCTACATCGTCGCAACATTATCCAAAAGGTTAATTAGGACTTATTCCTAAGGTAAATTCTTTTACACCACATTGGTTAAGATATATTTTCCACAGAGAAAAACGAACGTCAACCGAGTTGAGGAACTCTGGTGCCAGCGACATGCTGACCTTCATTATGGAGGCGGTAGGTCTCTTGCATTAGTAAACCCATTGATCTTTCAGGTCGCAGTGTCAGCCTTATAGACAAGGGTAATTTAAAAAGAAAGGAGTCGGCGAAGCTGTGTAGGCTCAATGGCTGGATAGGACCCATATACCTACAACAAAGGCGATCCGGTGTCTTGCAAGATCTATAGAGGCATATTCAACGTATCGTGTGAATATCGCAGGCAGTTCTGCATCACACTTATCGGTAGGTACTGGTGTAGCTTCCGGGCCGGCAGATCGACAACAGATCAACATATCACACTGACAGACTCACCATCTTCTCATGGACCGTATAGCCACATATGATAGCACGGGTCGTCAGGGGCTCTTCGTGGCGATAACTAAATGAAGGAGTCCCGATAAATCTGATCCACCTGCGTCGCAATCAAGCGGTGCAGTATGTAATTTGGAAGACCTCTATTGTGGAGACTGAAGAAGCATCTTCAAAGACGTATCCAACGGCTAAGGACATCATCGGCCTTGAAATCAAGGAGTACTAAGCCCAGTACATGCAAACGTGGATCTGTCCGTCCAACGACGAAAAATCAAGCCATAGCGGAACGCTACACAAAACGCTTCGTTTGTAGATTCACAAAGGATACACAGCTAAAGTATCTCAGGATTGGTTGGGAGGCAAGATTATGTTTAACACCTCGAACTTGTCCTCTTTTCCAGGAAATACAAAATCCCACATATTGACGCATTGATGGTATAAACTTAACTTTTTCCGACGAAGCTAAATTCTTGGTCTTAATCTTCGAAGTTAAGCCGGAAAAAGTCGATCGTTCTTCATTGAAGCTTTAAATGGTTTAACGGGAGGGAGAAACTCCCAGACCTACGTGGTATCACAATGGACCTCATCTTGGTCTAAGTGTACCGGCTGTAGCTGACAACCACCTCAACCTAACCTAACCTAGGTAGCCATATTTAACACAGGAATCAATTATTATCTTAGCTGGGAGGGAGAATATCCTAGATCCACGTGGTATCACAATTGACCTCACCTTTGTCTACTTGTTGTGGCTGTAGCTGACTACCACCTCAACCTAACCTAACCTAGGTAACCATATTTAACACAGGAATCAATTATTATCTATGCTGGGAGGGAGAAACTCCTAGATCCACGTGGTATCACAATGGACCTCATCTTGGTCTAAGTGTACCGGCTGTAGCTGACAACCACCTCAACCTAACCTAGGTTAGGTTTAGGTTTATGTGGCTGTCGGAAGAAGCCGACACACTTAGACCAATATTAAGTCCATTGTGATACCACGTACATATAATTCTCTACCTCAACTCTGTAGATGGGACTGGCCAACGACACGCGGTTGTTCTCAAACGGTCCCCCATCTACGTACTAACCGCGCCCAACGTCGTTTAATTACGGTGATCTGATGAGAACCGATGAACTCGACGTGGTATGGTCGTTGGTTCAACCTAACCTAACCTAGGTAACCATATTCAACACAGGAATCAATTATTATCTATGATGGGAGGGAGAAACTCCTAGATCCACGTGGTATCACAATGGACCTCATCTTGGTCTAAGTGTACCGGCTGTAGCTGACAACCACCTCAACCTAACCTAACCTAGGTAACCACATTTAACACAGGAATCAATTATTATCTTAGCTGGGAGGGAGAATATCCTAGATCCACGTGGTATCACAATTAACCTCACCTTTGTCTACTTGTTGTGGCTGTAGCTGACAACCACCTCAACCTAACCTAACCTAGGTAACCATATTTAACACAGGAATCAATTATTATCTATGCTGGGAGGGAGAAACTCCTAGATCCACGTGGTATCACAATGGACCTCACCTTGGTCTACGTGATGTGGATGTAGCTGACCACCACATAACCTAACCTAGGAAACCATATTTAACACAGGAATCAATTATTATCTATACTGGGAGGGATAAACTCCTAGATCCACATGGTTCCACAATTGACCGCACATGTGTCTAAGTGTGTCGGCTGTAGCTGACCACCACCTTAACCTGACCTAGCTTGGATAACCGTATTTAACACAGGAATCAATTATTATCTATGCTGAAAACTTTGCGCAAAAATCATTATACCCTACTGGGAGTGATCGTTAGCACGAATTCAACGCATAAATACACACAACTGCAGTGCCAGTTCTCAGAAAATCATCACGTCCGACAGTGCGTATGCGTAACCACAGAGTGTTGCGTTTTTTTCCATAAACCAATAGAAATTGTGCGTTTCTGTGTAACACCTTCGATTGGTTAACAATGATGCGGTGTAATGTTTGTTTGAGAAGTGTAAATGAAATGAAAACACACAAAAAACCAAACCAAGTGTAATATTAGCGCATGGGTTTGGCTGGCGCAAGCAAGATACGAATAGTGATCGTACATGAATCTATTTGGTATTTTTTTCTCGAATGAAATATCATAAAAGTTATAATAATCATAATAAATAAATGTATAGCAGCGCAACGCGCGATTTTGTTTTTTTTTCTTTGGAGCGAGAGAGCGAGGAAGTATTTGAGAGCTGGGGTAGGTAGATTATTATTATTATTAAAGTAGTTGGGAGCACTTTTGGCTGTTATATGAGTGGATACGTGCACAGATATCCGCGTCATTATTAATAGTTACTTGGAAGACGGATAATTTGTTGTAGTTTTTTTTTTTTTTTTAAAAGCAGTTTCACGATTTCTGGTGTTGTGCAGAGTGGTTTTTCTTTTAAGTACGGAACGGGACCTACGGAGCATGAATTGGTTTAATTTTCACATTTTTGTGATTTATTATGGGTTGAGGCTATTTTTAATTGAGGTCTATTGAAACACGAATATTTTCAATGGAAATATGAAAGTGGAAATATGGCTTGGAATACAAACAACAATCTTTCAAGATAAGACGAATTAATTGCTCATCCCTGGACAGTGTCCTGCAGCGTAATCTAAATAAAAAAAAAGTCTCATTCCGACTAATATGTATATGTATGCCACGAAAGCAAACCGACCGAGAGAATAAGGAAACAAAATTTAAATCAAAAACTGACAATGAAAAAATCGTCCCACTCACGCAAGCTTTGGTCTGCAAGAAGTACCCTGGCCCTGTGTAGCTGGTTAAATTTAAAGTCTTCTTCATCTTCCTTTACTTCGAGGTTATGACCAGGATTAGGGGATCATAAGCCTCCCACTTTACTGCATCCCTACTTGTCCGGTTCGACCTTAGTCTACACCGGCAGGGGTTCTGGTTTCCGATCACTGAGGCTGTTTTTGTTGCATTGGGAATTATTAGATCTGCCTCTTTTCTACGATTTTGACACCTGCATTCTCCCTTGATTGAATATAGTTTGACTGACCTTTTACGACACCGGCGATCTCCATTGAATTTAATTAAATTGAAATCCAGTCGTGTCAACTTGCGGGACAGCTTTAAGATGCCAAATGTGCCGCTAGACTCACTTGGATGTTAAAATTGCCTCTGTCAACTGCCACCTGTCACCTGTCATCTGATAATCGATTTCCCCTTAGTCGCCTTTTACGACAAGCGCCGTTTGGGCGGCGCTGCAGGGGTATTGCCCCTGCACGGGAATATTAAAAGCATTTAAATTAAAACGCAGGATTCTGAGAAAAAGGATTTTAAAAAGCAGAATTATAGGTCGGGATTTTGAATAAGCCGGAACTAAGAAGGTAAGATTTTAAAAAACGGTTTTTTGTAGAACACGGGATTTTGAAGATTTTTTTCCGGTTCTTTAAAAGCCGGATTCCGATAAGCTCCCTAAAAATCGATCTAATCCAACCTGAACGAATCATTAACTTTTCTAATATTTTTCAATTTTGGTTAGGGCAGAGATAGCCCTTATTTTTTTGGCTTACTAAAAGCTAAAACTAACATCTAATGAATAACTTAAAAACTAAAACTTAAAAAATAAGAAGGCTTAAAACTCAAGCTTAAAGATTAGGGGAATGGTGAAGGAGATCGATTTTAAGGCGGGCAGGGTTACGGTTAAAATCAAAGGCGGAAAGGTTTGAGTCAACCTTCTGCAGCATACGGGAGATTGGTTCGTTGGATCCATATGAGGTTCGATGGGTTGGAAGGTTAAAGAGATGAGGGCAGCGTAAATTACGAGGATTAGAAAATAAAGTTGTTAAGAGAGGCGCAGTCGACGGAGCCTGAGAGAAGGCGATAGATGAAAAGAATGTCTGCAGCGTCCCCACAATCCTCAAAGGAGTTCATGTTAATAAGATTTAGGCGCTCTGAATATGGAGGCAACATAGAAGGATCATTCCAAGGCAATCCTCGAAGAGCAAATCGAAGGAAGCGACGTTGGATGTTCTCGATTCTGAGCACATGAACTTGATGAAAAGGAGACCACGCTTGACTGGCGTACTCAAGGAGGCCCTTGCGCGATAGAGTATTAGATTGGCAAAGTGGCCGATAGGACGGATCTGAAGCCGGCATTATAAAACCGGCTTTCCAGGTAGGAAGATATCCAGTTTAACAAAATGGAAAAATGGGTTCAAACCCAAGAGAGGACAATTTAAAGTTTATAGTGAGGATGAAGAGAAGGGTACCTAAATGACTGCCTTGCGGTACACCAGAGGTTGCCAAGAAAGGGGCCGATAGGACGAATCTGAAGCCGGCACTATAAAACCGGTTTTCCAGGTAGGAAGATATCCGTTTTAACAAAATGGGTTCAAGCCCAAGAGAGGGCAATTTAAAGTTTATAGTGAGGTTGAAGAGAAGGGGACACAAATGACTGCCTTGCGGTACACCAGAGGTTGCCAAGAAAGAAGCGATAGCTGAAGCCGGCACTATAAAACCGGTTTTCCAGGTAGGAAGATATCCAGTTTAACAAAATGGGTTCAAACCCAAGAGCGGACAATTTAAAGTGAATTAATTGATGAGGTATCTTATCAAAGGCCTTACTAAAGTCAGTTGCAATAACGTCAACTTCGTTGCCGTTCTCTAATGCTGACAGGGCACTTGACACGATTTCGACAAGATTTGTAGTGGTTGATGTACCTACCTTTCAGAAAGCCATGTTGATTAGGGGAAATAAGAGACTTGCATCGAAAGCTTAAGGCCTCGTATATCATACTTCCGAAGATTTTAAGAATATGTAAGAGTTTGGCAATAGGGCGATAGAGACACCTTCTGGATCAACAACATTTGGGATCGTTAACGAAGTGATCCGAAAACGGGAGGCCTGGCACCCTTGCCCTAGGCGTGTAAGATGAACAGAATGGCGCAAAAGTAAGGTCTTTATTTTCAATAATTTTGTTATGTCCTTAGTGGAAAACTCTTTGGGACATAACAATTTTGTATTTCGATACAAACGCATCCTTAAACTTTTTTCATGTTTTATCAATGTCAAAACGTCAGTCAAAGTTTACATTTTTATCACGATCGAGTTCCATTTTTGGGATCAACACGTGTACTACACCTGGAATAAATTTCAGCCCGACATTGCAACTATTCTGTTTAGCATAACAAAATTGCTTTGTGTCCTTATTATGACATTAGATACTTTTGTCGCACCCTGTACATTACAACTTCTTCAAAAAAAAAAATGGCTATGAGCCCTTCAATCGTGAATGATCATAACCTGGCCGATACGGAAAGGAGAAGACCACAGATGATCCTTAAATATTAACGACCCACAATCAGTCCGAAGCCCACACAATTCTTCGGCCGCCTCATCTGCAGGTAACGAAACATTGTTAGGCTCATCGGTAGTTCACGTTTGGTATAAATCACAAAATGTCGCACAAGCATGACAAATGAACGGCCCTAGCTATCCATCTACGCTCTCGGTAGCCGCATTAAACCAAATCTCCTACTGATTGCTTTTGTAACTAATTTTTTGACGCGCTAAACAGGCGAAATACAACAACAAAATCTGAACTGAAATCAAACAATCAGTCAGGCAGAGAGTGGTCTCATTAAGTTCAATTCACTCCCTCGTCTCGATCATGCCACAAGGAAGTCAAGATCAATATTCTACACACCACATCTGTACCATGCCACGGAGTAAGGTTTTGGAACACAAAAAAAAATAATAATAATAATACTACGCGATCGCTTGCACACGCGCTCGGGCGCTTGCACAAAATTCCAACGGCTGTGTTGCTGTTGCTTTTGTGGCTTTTTACAACAAGAAAAAAATCATCAAAATGAGATATGATCACGAGGTGATTACCACCGCAGTAACAACGCCACACGATGGCACAACCTTCAGGATTATCCAAGTGCTAAAAAAGTACAACAAAAAAAGACAACTACTGTATCATAATCGGTAGTCAAACGCGTGCCAGGCACTTGGATGAGGAAAATCACAACAACAATTTGGTAGTTGTTTGCAAGATCACGCAAAGGCGCACACCAGAGTACTCAAGAAGCAATCGATCGATGTTCATTGGGGATTTGAGATTATTTTTCTTGCTCCATGAAAGGGGCCATCATCTTGTAACCTGTTATAACAAGGATCACAATGTCGGCGGTGTGCAATGTGTTTTCTTACTTATCAAAATTTTTCACGCCCTATACCCTGGGCTTCCTCATGATCATGAAACTGTGAAAGAGGTTTTCAAACTTTCAAACTGTTGACAGCTAAAAAGCCACTGTATGTATCTATGTTGGCATGGCAGTGTTCTTTGCTTTGGTTGAGTCGTCTTTTCTATCCGAGGAAGAAGTCAAGTCGCTCGCTCTCTAATGGTGATAAGATCAAGACTTTTCTTACAACGTTATTCGATGAGGTACCTTACCAACTCTTTCACCGCGACATTGAGGATCACTGGTGATCGTATGAAGGTGTTTTTTTTTTTTATAAAACACTCTAGCCATAGGGGCAACTCTGACGCTGGCACTAGAAGACTGCCTATATAGTTTTGTGTGAAATTATCGGTGGTGGCCGATATGGCCAGAAGCCAACACATAAGCTAGGTGGATTGCTACTGATCCGCTGGAAAGATCTATCTTCGAGGGAAAACGAATTTGTAATTTTCTTCACCGTCGCTGCGGGAGAATAAAAATCCAAAATAATAATGCAATTCAACACCTGCTCTATTCAATTGAGTATGGTGTGGTGGCTGCGCGCAACAAGGCAGCAAGAATTGTCCGAAAATTGCAAAAAAATATTGATTTTTTGTTTGCTTTTCCAAACACAAACGAGCAGAAAATCCACCCACCCACTTGATTGGGAACAGAAGGATATCTTTCCACGATATCCACCTACACACCTACAATTCCTTTCCTTGCGACAGAAATACATAACTGAACCCACAACAACCAGATGGCAAACGAAACATGCGTGAAAAGAGTTTTGATCAGCGATTACCTCTCATTTGCCAGCAAATGATAGGCCACGCCAATGAGACGAGACGCACATAGTATCGACCGCCATACGTACGCTTAGCTACGCAACTCCATGTAAGTATTCCCATTTATCTACTTGATTCAATCGCACCGATAGGTAGGTAAATGTCGCCTCGCACATTATGTATGTCAGGTGGTGAGGCTGCGATACTGATATATACATCGTACGCAGTTCGAGTGCGTACGCATACGTGAATCACAAAGACGTACCACCACTCGATGATCGTTGCTGATTCGTTGGCATAAAGGCATTCGGTTTACCTTGGATCTTGGACAATGTAGTTGCCTACTCGTATCTACTACATATTTGCGGCAGTCACAGTCGTAGTATGGGATACCAAAAGAGTACGAGTACAAATATGTTTGGGAAATGGAAAACTGATACGATCGCAACACGATCAGTGACAAATTTTTTATGTCGTTGTTGGTGTAGATTTGTGGAACGATCTGGTTTTGGTGTTGTTTTTCTTGTTTCGAGTGTTTTACAAAAATTGTGTGCATATTTCCCCTCCACCCGAATGGTTTGCAAAAGGTCTGCGTTGTTTATCGTTTTTATTATACAGTCGCGGGTCAATATTCCGAAAAAACGCACACACTTTTGCAGTTAGGTGTTTCTCTATAACGAAGGAAACCAATAAGTTCGTATTGGTTATTGATGTCGTAATAAAGCGGTAAGCCAAATGATATTTCGATTCGACCACAGATTGACTACGATTTGGGTCAAAGATTGCAAAGTGATCCTGGATCGCTCAGCAACACCGTTTCCTCCTCACAGAACCAAGAGTGGCTGCGAAAATCAAGCGATAAAAACAATCTGGAAGAAGGAAAAGAAGATGCATTTATTGCATAGGGAAGGGTTACAGCTTGGGCGAACTGGTCCATACCCTATCCATATTCCTACCGCTCGTGGTGTGTTGCCTATTTTGGACAAACAACTTTCATTTCAACAAAGCGACGAGGGCGTTTGATACCTTAACTATTTTTATTTACGGATAAGCTAGCCAGGGCTCGTCTCGTTCCGCTTTTTCCACCGCCCCACTTCTACTGAAAAATGCCCCACCAACGAGTTTGTGTCAAAAATATAGCATCGCACACACGAATGGTTGCAGAAGCAAGGGTTAAGGGCATTTATGAACGCTTGATACCTTAAATTTGTTCTTTTTAGGAGACACTAACCTAGTCCCATTTTTTCCACTGCCAAACTTCTTCTTAAGAGTTTGTGTCAAAAATATAGCATCGCACACACTAATGGTTGCAGAAGCAAGGCTTAAGGAAATTTACGGACGCTTGATACCTTAAATTTGTTCTTTTTCAGGAGACGCTAACCTCGTCCCATTTTTTCCACATCCCCACTTCTTCTCAAAAATGCACCAACGAGATTGTGTCAAAAATATAGCATCGCACACACGAATCGTTGCAGAAGCAAGGGTTTAGGCCATTAACGGACGTTTGATACCTTAAATTTGTTCTTTTTACGAGACGCTAACCTCGTCCCATTTTTCCCACTGGCCCACTTCTTCTCAAAAATGCCCCGACGAGTTTGTGTCAAAAATATAGCATCGCACACACGAATGGTTGCAGAAGCAAGGGCTAAAGCCATTTATGGACGTTTGATACCTTAAATTTGTTCTTTTTAGGAGACGCTAACCTAGTCCCATTTTTTCCACTGCCAAATTTCTTAAGAGTTTGTGTCAAAAATATAGCATCGCACACATTAATGGTTGCAGAAGCAAGGCTTAAGGAAATTTACGGACGTTTGATACCTTAAATTTGTTCTTTTTTAGGAGACGCTAGTCTCGTCCCATTTTTTCCACTGCCCCACTTCTTCTCTAAAATGCCCCATCGAGATTGTGTCAAAAGTATAGCATCGCACACACGAATGGTTGCAGAAGCAAGGGTTAAAGCCATTTATGGACGTTTGATACCTTAAATTTGTTCTTTTTACGAGACGCTAACCTCGTCCCATTTTTCCCACTGGCCTACTTCTTCTCAAAAATGCCCCGACGAGTTTGTGTCAAAAATATAGCATCGCACACACGAATGGTTGCAGAAGCAAGGGTTAAAGCCATTTATGGATGTTTGATACCTTAAATTTGTTCTTTTTAGGAGACTAGCCCGGGCTAGTCTCGTCCCATTTTTTCCACTGCCCCACTTCTTCTCTAAAATGCCCCATCGATATTGTGTCAAAAGTATAGCATCGCACACACGATTCGTTGCAGAAGCAAGGGTTGAGGTCATTTATGGACGTTTGATACCTTAAATTTGTTTTTTTTAGGAGACGCTAACCTCGTCCCATTTTTTCCACTGCCCCACTTCTTCTCAAAAATGCCCCATCGAGTTTGTGTCAAAAATATAGCATCGCACACACGAATGGTTGCAGAAGAGTAAAGGCCCTTTATGGGCGTTTATCACCTTGAATTTTGTTTGTAAAGGAGACGCTAGCACGGACTTGCCTCGTCGTTTCATGGTCACTCTCATCAAGGTTTCCGGCAATCTGACGTTGGTTTCCTCCAAGACCGGCCCACTCTAGGATTCGTGAAAATCTTTTTGCACTTTGTCTTACTTCCGCCATTTGAACGTGTAGAGCAATGAATCTTTCTTTTCGGAAGGCTCTACCACGCTGGGTATTTCCTGCCCATTGTAATTGACAAACATTAAAACCCAATGTGCATCGGTATCCAAGTCCCCGTTTTTGCTAGATCAGCAGCAACGGCAGCAATAAAAAGCTGGGAGCATAGAAAACGTATCTATTATAAGGAAAGCATCCCAGGTCTAAGGCAGGCCAAACGAGCCATCCGGCCCTTCAATCAAAATGCCAGCAAATGCCTAAACCTAAGCAGGCTTGATATTAAAAACTTAGTAGGGTACCTTACTGGTCACCATGGTTTAAGGTATCATCTAAACAAAATGAGAATAGCAGACTCCCCTGAGTGCCGACTCTGTCTTGAAGAGTCAGCTGAACAAATTTTACGTGAATGTCCAGCCCTTATTGGAATTAGAAGGAAGATCTTTTTCAGGGAACATATGAGTCCCAAAGACATAAAGAAATCTTCTACCGGTAAAATTATCCGCTTTACACTGAAAGTGGAGGTTATACTAGTTTAAATTTAAACTTTTTCTGGCCAATTGAATCTAATGACACACCAAACACAATACCCAAAAAACAAAACAGCTAATCAAACCTTTGGCGATACACTTTTTTTCGAACAGAAACAATTTAATCGTGGGCTCACATTCGACTTTCATTGCTTTGGTTTTTTTGCACAGTCAAGTCGTAGTCGTCGCCGTCATCGTCGTCGTTCGTCGTTTGCTGTAGTAGGTTGTTGTTCCTGTTGTCGTAGCCAGTGTGTGTTGATTCGTAATGGGTGGGCACATCTGACTTGGGGTTCTTTCTACAAAGGCACTTTACCACCACCGCATACGCCAGCACCAACGACCGACAGCACGTCTCTCGATGGATGTTTAATTGTTCATACGTCTCGTGTGCTATGTTGCAATACTTGCACTCAACATGTCACGATTATGTTGCCGGTAGTCTTTGTCCTGTAGCCTAGTTTTTCTGTTTGTATCTGCAACCGCTACCGGTCTTGCACATACTGCGGAGGATGAAAAAAAAAAAATGTTTCCCTTAAAAAAAAAAATGGCCCACCCTTGGCATCAGGAAAAATTATATCTTTTACCTATGGAAAAGTCTCAGACAAGACGACAGACCCACCACGATAAAGAACAACACTCACCATTTTTAGAAACACTACACACGGCTTATGGTGGGAAATGCGAGAGGATTTATGAGTCTGTCATTAAATCCGCAATTGCAATCGAGGCCCTAAAAACATAGTTACAGCCAGCGCGCTGGTCAAGAACGTGTACAAAGTCCGCCTATTCGGTCGATTGTTCTTGCTGCTGCTGCTGTTGTTGCTGTTGTCGTTGTCGTTGTCGTTGTCCGTACGAAGTGACCTTAAGCAGCGTTAGATAAGCGGAAGCCAATTTTAGTTTCGCTTTCATCTAATCGAAAGGGAAACTCCTTGAAGTGTGGCTCTACGGGTTGTGGTGGCGGACTGGATTATGGGCTGAAAGTTCGCTGTGGGATTTTTAGTTAGTGCCAAAATGTGCAGATACATAAAAGTTCTCTTTTGAGTTTTGTTGAGGTGTTTGAAAAATTCGCGATACGGAGTTTGGGTTAGAAAGTAAACTGCCTCCTCGTACTGCAACCTGGGTAACGCTAAGTAGTTTACACTTCCGTATGCCAGACATACAAAAAGATGTAACAACATTAATAGTTACTCCTGGCAGCCAGTAACAAGGAAAAGGAACAAATAACAAGGTAGACAGTGAGGAGCTAACTCCGAACTGGCCAGGTATTATCGCACAGACTGTTAAACTGTGTCGGGTACAAGATAAGAAGTCCACGGATGCACTGACAAGACAGCGTATGTGTGGTGACGGGGCTGCGTCTACAAAACGCGGGAGTGGACATAAAACCACCCCTTGTGTTATACATGGTCAAAGGGAAGGTATTGCAAGCCGCCACAAAAAAAACGTCTTGTCAAAGATGGACTCACATATCGTGGTGTAGGTATCCAGGGCCTTGTGTCGCAACTTGAAAAAGAAAAACTTGAACTAGGATGACCTTGAATCTTAGTAAATGCCAGCTTAGAAAGGACAATCGGCATCCTCTCCGTAAACCGCCTTCTAACAAGCATGCCAAATGAAAAGAGCTATCGGAATCGGACGCGTGCAGATACTACGATGATATTCGCGTCAAGAAAAACAGTGAGGGTTAGCGAGGGCACTGCTCATTTGAGAAGAAGATAACCTGCAGGGGGTAGCGTCGAATTACTGCCACAAACTATTCGGACTTTGACGCGCAAATTAAAAACGGCCTCATATAGAAGGACAAAATCTTCCATTATATGAGGGTCACCCTAAGGGCCGATCTAGGTGTTTGATATCTCTGAACAGACTGCACATTGGTGCTATAATTGGTGTGATCACCGGACACTGTCTCATAGGCAGGCATGGAACAAGGCTTGGCGTTCACACAAATGACTTCTGCAGAAGTTGCACGGACGAGGAGGAGGAGACAATTCTCCATCTTCCCTGCACAATCCCTGCTCTCTCTCAAAGACGTAAACTCCATTTAGGATCTTTCTTTTACAATGATCTTAGCGATCTCATTAGCACCGACATCAAAAGTCTGTCAAGCTTCATCAAAAGCTCCAACTGGTTCAACGAGTAGGAGGATGATATATCCGTGTGGTATCACCACGGACCTTTCATTGGTCTAAGTATGTCGGCCTCTGCCGACTGCCACTATAACCTTACCTAACCTAACCATGAGGGCCACCCGGTCTATTCATCAGCTTTTCTAAGACCTTGGAAAAGGGACATAAGTGCATATGATCCATAGACGGAGGAAAAAGAAGATTCGCTGAACGGGGTTGACAAATGAAGTTTTCCGTCGTCTCGAAAAGTGACCTGCAGAGTGGGAGAGATAGAAAAACTGAAGAAGAGAGAAAGAACACCTCTTCAGAACGATGGGGAAAAAACATTCGGAGCCAGGTGTACCTCAAGATCTTGAAGTACTCTTGACACTGTACGAGGGCGAAAGTGGATTGGCCCCATGAATAGAAAACGCACAATCTATGAGAGCGTTGAGATAGCTGCAAAGTAAGCTGCAAGCAGATTGGCCTTATCGAAAGAGCTGACAGTTGAAATCCCGTTGTAAATTAGCGAGGCTTAGTCCTTTAAACAAAGCGACCAAACGTTTTTACTACCCGTGTGACTTTGGAGTATTTTTTGTCCCAACTTTTGGTCGCAGGACAATTCGACACACTTACTGTGGACGGTGCAGTCGTTCCTGGTTCGTTCAAACTTTCCCCTCAGTTGGGTTGGCTTGAAAGGAAAACCAGTGTGCCCAAACGACTAATGGTTGTTGGAGACTTGTTAAAGATACTAGCAAAGGAAGGCTTCAGTGTGAGCAGCAATGCCCCGTCGTCAGTGAGCGGCTAAGCTTCACACTTCTACTTCTATGCAAACGGGGTTGCGGCCGGGGAAATCTATATGCTTACAAGGAAGAGGGTAATCTTTGTCTTCAAATCCCCTGAGTATGCGTGGAGTGGAGCTGTAAGTATCCCAAGACAGCAGGATACCTGAGCGTGTCATCTTCTAGTCCAATCTTAGTTGGAAGGAAAATATAGAAGATGGTGTGAAAAATTAATGTTTGGCTTTATATGTTTATAGAAGGACGTTTGGGAACATCGGGGATTCAAACCATATGCGGTACACTGGCTATTTCCAGCGCTGGTATGATTCATTTTTCCCTATGGCGGAAGGCTGTTAAAAAGAAATACTACCTCTGACAGCTGGCAATGGTGCGATGGTAGTGTATTCAGTAAGTGATTGGCAGGTCGTGCGTTCGAATCCCGACCAGTGCCATGATTTTTATAAATTGAATACACACAACAAAAACAGATCTCCCTAAAGCAATGTGGAGAAAAAAATGTGGAGAAAAAAATCCCATCGCACCAAACCTCTTTCCTAAGTAGCACCCAAAAATAGGCAATGAATCATTTGCTGGGACCTGGGAGCTACTTACAGCAAGAAACAAAAAAAAAATGCCTGCGCTGTGGTTTCCACTATAAGGGTACTGTTGTACTACAGAAAAAATAAATCCCTTTAGCGCACGCAAATTATAAAAAAAAAAAAAAAAACTCTGAATAGGTATGCCCAGGATACTGTAGAAGCTGTAGGGACGTTGAACACATAAGATCTATTCGTCACATTCAATACGAATGCATAACGAACTCTGTTTCATTCAATTACATATATAAACGACGGTGTTCAACAATTTGGATACTTTGTAAGTACACATTATTCAATTGTACGGATATCACAAACCAATTTACATCGACTTACCATCACCAGAAATGCTACCCTGAGAGCTGTGAGAATCTTCTGAAAAGAAAGACAATTGCGATTTAATTACAAAAGTATTTGTAATTGATTAAAGCTTAAATTTCTTTTATTAAAAAACAATGAATACTTTTGCTATTAGGAATAGATACTCATTTTGTTTTAAGGCACATCTAAGAAAACACACTGACCTGCATTGTTTTGATGCTCATTTATAGCAATCCATTCTACAGCTGTAGTTGGCATAAAATTAGAACTGCCACTGCCACAATACGCTTCCAATTTGTGAGCTAAAAGTATAGAAAAGCGCACACAATTACGATGATTATGAAGGAGAGGTCAAAAGATCAAAATAAAAAACAAAAACACAAGGCAAACCACAAAAACACAGGCAACCCTAATCTATATTTCGAATAGAAAACGATGGCATGCTATTTGAGTATCTTTAAACCGTTTAAAATTCCCTTCGAACTCTTTACAATATTTAGAGGCCTAAAATTCGGTGACGGGTCCAAAAACGAGAGCCTCCCCCAAAAAAAATATACCTTGGGGAAATTTGAATGTCGACAGAAAATTAAAAGGCCTAAAATCCGTTGGCGGGAATAATTGCGGACGTTCGATTCAAGTCTGTAAAAAAACGGACCAAAAATGTAAGCTTGCCCAAAAACTTGTGAACAAAGTGTAAAGTCGCCAACAGAAAATTCAAAGGTTCGAAGTGAAAATAAATTACAAGCGACTCAAAAAACTATTAAGAAAATATCTATAATTTGACGAAATTTAACTCGCGCCAGAAAATTTAAAGGCCTAAAATTCGGTGACAGGAATAAATTATTTAGTCAATAACTGTTCCAAAAGCGAGAGCCTCCCCAAAAATATAATTTGGGAAAATTTGAATTCCGACAGAGAATTGAAAGGCCTAAAATCCGGCGGTGGGAATAAATTGTGAACCTGCGACTCTTCATGATATGAAGCTTCCAATACAAAATTTAGAGGCCTAAAATTTAGGGACGGAAATAAGCTAGTTAGTTAAAAAGGACCGACCAAAAATGTTAGCCTGCCCCAAAATTTGTTCACCAAGTGTAAAGGTGGCCAAAGTGGCAACCGAAAATCCGAAGGTTCAAAATCTTTTGGGCCAAATAGATTATTTGTCACAAGCGGCTCAAGAAAACTGTCCCAAAAATTCTATAATTTGGCGAAATGTAAATTCCGACAGAAAACTAAAATTCAGTGACGGAAATAAATTATTTAGTCAATAACTGGTCCAGAAACGAGAGCTTAGGGGAAATTTGAATTCCGACAGAAAATTGAAAAGGCCTAAAATCCGGTGGCGGGAATAATTGTGCAACTGCGATTCTAGTCTGTAAAAAAACCAACCAAAAATGTGAGCCTGTCCATTTTTTTTTTAACAAAGTGTAAAGTGGCCAACAGAAAATTCAAAGGTTCGAAATTTCGCGGGGGAAATAAATTACTAGTCACAAGCGACTCAAAAAACTGTCAAAAAATTTATAATTTAGCGAAATTTAAGTTTCGACAGAAAACTGAAATTCGGAGACGGAAATAAATTGTTTAGTCAATAACTGTTCCAAAAATGGGAGCCTGCCCAAAAATTTGTTTACATTGCTTAAATTTTACTTTCAACATGAATTAAAAAGGCCTAAAATTTGGTGATGCGAATTCAGGCAATAACTGTTCCAAAAACGGGAGCCTGCCCAAAAAAAATATTTTATACTTTCGAGAAATTTGACTTCCGACAGAAAATTAAAAGGCCTTAAATCCGGTGGCGGGAATAAATTGTGAACCTGCGATTCTTTACAATATCGTCAAAACTTAGCTTCCAATACAAAAATTACAGCCCTAAAATTTGGTGACGGAAAAAAGGCGAGTTGGTAAAAAACGGACCAAGAACGTGAACTTGCCCAAAAATTTATTTACAATTTGGCAAAATTTTACTTTCAACATGAAATTAAAAGGCCTAAAATTCGGTGACAGGAATAAGTTATTTAGTCAAAAAGTGTTCCAAAAAGGGGAGCTCACCCAACAAAATATTTTAAAATTAACTTTCGACAGATAATTAAAAGGCCTAAAATCCGGTGGCGGGAATAAACTGTGAACCTGCAACTCTTTATAATATATAAAGCTTCTACTACAAAATTTAGAGGCCTAAAATTTAGTGACGCAAAGAAGCCAGTTTGCTAAAAAGAACCGACCAAAAATATTAGCCTGCCCCAAAATTTGTTTACCAAGTGTAAAGTTGGCCAAAGTGGTTAACCGAAAATCCGAAGGTTCAAAATTTCTTGGGCGAAATAAATTATTTGCCACAAGCTACTCCAAAAAATATCTAAAATTCGTCAAATTTTAAATTTTAAAGTTCGGTGAAGGAAATAAATTATTTAGTCAATAACTGGTAAACAACGCGAAAGCCTCCCCAAAAAAATATACTTTGGGGAAATTTGAATTCCAGCAGAAAATTAAAACGCTTTAAATCCGGTGGCTCCTTATAATATGAAGTTTAAAATACAAAATTTGTTAAAAAGAACCGACCAAAAATGTTAACCTGCTTCAAAATTTGTTTACAAAGTGCAAAGGGGCCAACCAAAAATCCGAAAGTTCAACATCTTTTGGGCGAAATAAATTATTTGTCACAATTTGTCTTCTGACAGAAAATTTAAAAGAAAATTCGGTAACTGAAATAAATTATTTAGTCAAAAAGTGTTCCAAAAACGGGAGCCTGCCCAACAAAATATTTTAAACTTAACTTACGACAGATAATTAAAAGGCGTAAAATTCGGTGGCGGGGATGAATTGTGAACCTGCGACTCTTTATAATATGAAGCTTCAAAACAAAATTTAGAGGCCTAAAATGTAGGGACGAAAATAAGCAAGTTTGTAAAAAAGAACAGACCAAAAATGTTAGCCTGCCCTAAAATTTGTTTACAAAGTGCAAAGTTGGCCAAAGTGGTTAACCGAAAATCCGAATTTTCAAAATTTGTTGGGCGAAATAAATTATTTGCCACAAGCTACTCCAAAAAATATTTAAAATTCGTCAAAATTTAACTCCCGGCAGAAAATTCAAAGGCCTAAAATTCGGTAACGGAAATGAATTATTTAGTCAATAACGGTTGCAAAAAACGGGAGCAAGCCTAACATACTATTTTATACTTTGGGGAATCCTAGCTTCCGACAGAAAACTGAAAGGCCTTAAATTCGGTTAAACTGTAAAATAAATTCGCCAAAATTAAACTATCGACAAAAAATTGAATGACCTAAAATTCACTGACGGAAATACGTAAATTGTAAAACCTAAAACTAAAATATCAATCAATTAGGTTAAATTTAAAGGCCATATTTGCTGACGGAAAAAAAGGTAGGTGAAAACCAACCACAAACATGTGACGGCGGCAAATCCACAATCAGCTTCCCTCCCTGCTGATCATTTTAAAGGAAATCTATCTTCTGGGACAAAACTTAATTGAAAATGTGAGCGTGACTAATAGACATCTTGCGAAGGTTATTGTCCAGAATGGTTTGGTAAAATGTGATCCGGATTCCAAATTGTTATCCGAAAATTGATGTCTGATCTCTTGCGGTGCATATCAAATATTATTTTCTCTGTGCAATAAGGCCATCGGTAACACTAACAGCACCCTCAGACTGGGTATCTATAGACAAGGACTTTCAAATACAAATCTACAATGGAAATAGAAACAAACTCCATTCACCATCCCTGAAGGAATACATTTCCGAAAATTGCTGCTCCACCTGATTGTGTACGAACGTGCACCGCAGAAGGAAAAAAAAGGACAATTGTTCCTAGACAGTATGTGGTGATGGTGCGGAGCAGTTGAGCTTTATTTGGAGAGCACCACCACCGGCTAGAGGAAACGGTATTTTATTTTTTATTTTTTCATTTCGGAAAACCGACCAATTTGCATTTGTGGCATCATTAGACCCGAGTTAGTTTAGATAAAGGCAAGAGAACCAAACCAAATAGACGACTTTTGGGACAACAACGTTATAAAAGTCCAAAGTGAACGCTTGGCTGCGCGCACATACAGCGTTCTAGAAAACATGCAGCAGCAGCAGATGGAACATATGTATGTCCAGGATCCGAGTGGCGGATATACAAAACAATGACGACTCCATTTAAGTCATTTGTTGCAGCGGCAGCAGTAAATGTAGGTAAATTCACCCTGACGTCGTATTTGGTGCGGCTTCGGTGTGGTATCCTCGTTTAGTGTCGTGTATCTGCAGAGGGAATCCAATGGATGCACAATTTTACTCACTACACGTGCATAGGTACATATGGCTGTGAGTGTCAATTTTTAGGTTTACAGTTTAAGCACTGAAAGCTTTAAGCGAACTGTACAATTGGATTAAGGTTTGCCATTAAGGTAGTCTGAGGTACTCTCAATCATTCATTCAAGGACATTTAAATAAAATAAAACTTACTCTTTGGCTTCTCTTCGTGCATGCTCAATTGATGCTGATGATGGTGGGACTGCATGAAGCCACTATGATGATGATGCTGGTGTGATTGGAGCGTTGGTAATCCATGATTTAAGTGCTGAATGTGCACTGATGACTGCAGTTCCATGCTGAGCATATCACAGGGACCTACAAAAAAGAACCGAGAGGTGTTAATGCTATTTGATAAAGAAAAAGTCCGCGAAGATCCCGCTTTGGAGGATAACTTACAAGACAAGAACTACAAGGTGCGAGGATAAAATCCGATAAAGCGTAGAAACTTGAAATAGAATGGCTTGCGGTAAAAGATGATGCATCCAAGGTCCATTTTTCTCTACTCCTTGATTTATTTTTAGAATACCTAAATCCTTTATCTTAATCTTTGTGGCATAGCCTCCGAGATTATCTAATGAGATTTTCCAACTCACTAAAGGTGACTACGAACTTTGTCCTTGAAACATCAAAGGACCAAGCTCCCTCGCCATGTATCAGCAGAAGGTGAAGGTTCTTGCTCCTCACTTTCAACGACAATTGGCGAGACTTATCCTCCATTTGACGGCAAGCTGAACTTTTCTGGGGAGACAATTGTTAAGGAGAAGACAATATGGGTGAGTATTGCATTTGCGTTTCTTTTATTTCTTCATTAGCGGGGGATGGATGGATGTAAAGATGCGAAGAGGAGGGAGCAGGCATAGTCATCGTGAGTCTTAGAACGTATCCAAAATATAAGGAAGCAATGCAATTACCGCAAGTGGAAGGTGACCTTAACCAATTTAGCGTGCGAAACTGGAGACAGCTGGCCAAAGATCGTGCTGGCTGGAGACGCTTGTTGGTTGAGGCCCAGGTCCACCCCGGACTGTAGCGCCACCCTACGTAAGTAAGTAATGCAATTATCTTGAACACCAAGCTATACGACAGCGTTCCAACGTTGAATCCAGGCTCCTGTGCCTGTCCAGCACTTGGAAATTGACGCTCAGGATCACGAGGAAGCCGTCTCTCCAGCAAACATCTTTACACTAGAACGGGTTAGGAATCAATAGGCACAACCACACATTGACGGAGGTGGCAGTGATTTGGAGATACACCTAGCAAAGGCGACAGTTACATAAGCCCAAAATGCAAGATGCCCGAGTCCACCAAGAACTTCGTGGAATGGAAAAACTGAGGAGCAAGCACAGCGAGAATATATTCCCAAAACACCACAAACGATGGCGCGAAGGTGTAGACGAGGCCCCTAAAATCCACAAATTAAAGCTCGACTAGCTTGCATCTTCATTTGTCATCTATGGAAGCCCTTAAAATGGGTGTCGGTAAACACAACACGGGTTGGGGCCAGCAGAAACATCATAACATTAATTTTTTTAAATTATTTATTTTTAAAGCTTTTCAATCGAGTTCAAAGAGAAGAAGGCTGGTGTATCAGTTAAGAAGCTATTTTCTAACGAACGTTTTTAAAAACTGTCAGGGGTTCCTTTTTTGTTGCAGAAACAAGCCGTATTCTTTGTTTTCTGGGAAGCACACCAAAATGACTCCAAGCCACACTTACGACAGTCCCGAAATGGTACACTTTTCCCACCGACTGGAAGCAGTGATCCTGAATCGTTATATACTGAGATCAGCACAAGGCTTCCATGTGAGGCTTCCATATGAGGAATCAGAAGATCGAAAAACAAACCAAAGCGGTGCGACGACGCCCGCATCATACATTCTAAAAGCGACAAGAGGGGCAAACTTCGATGCTGACCATTTTCTGGTTGCAGTCAAATTCATAGCTCGACTGTCCAAAAAGAAGAAGCTGCGAACCGCCCGGAAAAAGAACGTTGGACGCCTTAGCTTGACAAGAGTAGCCAGAGTTAACTCAGTCTTGTAAAATGCTGTCGCGAAGAACTCAAGGTTCTTGGTACTCAGCATAAGGTATCGCTCTGCTGGGTTCCGGGACATGAAGGCATTCAAGGCAACGAGAAAGCGAATGAATTAACAAGACAAGTTTCGGCAGCTGTGTCAGAACAAGCTGATCCCTCTGTACTCATCCCGCCTTGAAGCAGGGGAGAAAGGCAATAAGAGAGGCGAACCTTAGATGGAAGGCTCTAGATACTTGAAACACAACAAAACTGCTATGCCCAACCTTCAATGGAGCCAGAACCGAGAGTCTCATGAAAAATGATAGGAAATCACTATCCTCGTAGGTATATTAACGGGACACAACACTCTGTGGTACCACATGAAGAAATGGCGCTTGACGGAAGAAGAACTCTGTAGAGGCTCTGGGGACGACGAAGCTCTGGAGAACACAACCCACTTCCTATGTCACTGGCCCGGGTCTCCAACACAACAGGAACAGATTCCTGGGAAAACATTTCTTCCATGACCTAGACGAGCTCTACAGCACACCGATAGACAGGATAATGAACTTCATCAAATCCACAGGATGCTTTGTATCGAACAACACAGTGAGTAATTAATTTCAGCTTTTATAGACAGGGTTAAAAAATGAGTAAGGGACAACCCTCCTCCACCGATGGACATCACAATGGGTCAGTATTGACGTGAGTAAGCCAGCCCGCCTACCTAACCTAACCTAACTCAGTCTATAAGGGCCTTCACATCTACCAAGGGTAGAGCATCACGCTAGGAAAAGGGAATAGAAAAACATCGTGCATAGAAAGCAGAGGCCATACGTCAAGGACATGCGGGAATCTTGCCATCCAAACAATATCCTTAGATTTCATCAGGATGGCTGTCAGACCAGAACGCTGGCTCTTCGGAACAACAATTCTCAGCGAAACACAGGGACACAGCCCAGTTAAATGGGCATCATGTCGATCCAGTCATGGAGGATATCTATCATATCTGCTTATTCTTTCTGATAGTAAGTAGCACCTTTCAGGGTGGCGTCGGTGTAGAGGTTAGTGTGTTGGCTTGTGACCCGTGCGGTGGAGGTTCAATCCCCATGGGGAACAACAACATACACCACCCATTCACATGCCTCTACACCAAAAGGAGAATTTCTGCCTAGTAGTACAATGGACCGTTACCGAGTCTGAGTGCTCTGGGATTTGGATTTCCTTTTTAGTTAAAAAAAAGTACCACCTAAAAGCATGCAATGAAATATGCCATTATGCTGTTAAAACACAAATGCTTGCACTTAGCACAATAAGGGTACTGTGAAGTTTTCAGAAGAACATAGAAGAGCCATTCACTGGCGCTCATCTTCTGTTTGACTCACCAGGTGAAACATCACTTTAACGAGAAAAAAAACCCGCAACCGTTTATTCTCCGCTAAAACAGTCAATTTGAACTGTTACCCTCCGATTATCCAGTGTCAGTCAACTCCTTTTCTCACACCCATTAGTGAACGAACACTTGTTGTTCTTAAATTAAAAAAAAAAGCCATCAGTCGCAAGGGTAGAAATAATGCGATTAATATTACATTCGCTGGTAGATACATTCATAGGTGGATGTATGTACGCTCTGTCATTTTATAGAGCAGCTCTCCAACAATTTTCTGTTACAAAAAAGAAACCTCCATTCACCCCTCTTGTCCTAGCATGACATGTGTTGCAGTTTAATGCACTTCTTATGGGTTTCCTTCCTTCCTTTCATCGGTTTTGATGGCACAAAAGAATAAATGGGGAAAATTAAGTTACGAGCTAGGACGACGACGTCAAAATGAAATAAAATTCAAATGCGGGAAAATTCTCTTCATACTCAACAATAATACTTTCGGTTTTTTTTGTTGTTGTTGTAAGAAACAAAAGGTTATACACCACATGTGATAGTGAGTAGGAGTTTTGGTATTTGTGTACCTGTACACACATTTCCCCCCATTTGCAGCACTCACAGGTGTCAGTCGCCATCGTCATCGCGTAGCGGACGACGACGCGACTTATTCTTTCGTATAATGTGCTCGCACCACCACCGTCAGGTAGCCGAAAACCTAAAACAAGTGAATTCATGAAAATGGATATTTTATGCAAAGTGGTTTGCCAGCGAGTTTTGCGCGCGTTCTCTCACGCCGCCGCGTCGGTCGCCCGGTTGGTGAAGGAAGTTTTTCCCAGGCGCGTCTAGGTAGGTACGACCGCAAACATACGAAAATTGAAATACATTTATACAATTCATGGGGGGGTGGGGGGCGAAAAACTAAAACACTTTGGCGGAAGGACACGAAAAGAAGTTCAACTTCGCTCAGCCAAACCAGGTGGGGCAGAGAGACGCATTACCAGACCCACAAAACTGATAAGCTAGACCATGAAAACTGATGATTTATTTAAAAGTGCTGGTGCTTGCGTTCGCGAATAGCTAAATGAAATGAAATCATGAAGTTGTGGTCTTCGAGGCTGTAACTGCAATGCGAATGCAGCTGAGGCAGATATGCCGTGAATGTTGGTCTAGTTTTCTTCAACAGAAATAGCTTCGGATTGTCAGTAGTGTGTTGAATGCTTGCATGGAGGTTCGTGGTGTTCTGTGTCAATAAAAGCTTGACCTAGAAACTAAATCAGGACGTGGACAGGAACTGTAGAATGTCAAACGGTTGGAATCTCAGTGAACTTCCGGCCCGTGGAGAGTCTCTGCCTGAGACACTGTGCAGCGATCTCGGACGCGCTGCTTTCAGATGTCCAGGCGAGGCGCTCTGGCATCCGCGATGGCTTAGATTTCCGAGGAGGCGTACAGGTTCCCCCTACGAAGTCGACGCAAATATTTAAAATATGTGCTTGTTCCCATTCCCGGATTAGGTTAGTCGCTTGCTTTGTCTTTAAAACAAACGTTCGGTTTTCTGGGGGCTGGGAGTCGACGAGTTTTAGCTTTTTGAACTATATTCGCTTCTAGGGAGAGCCTATAGAGTTGCCGGTTGTATCTGGTCTTCAATTCGACCTCCGCCAAAGAATTGTCCTTTCGCAGGAGCCCAGTATCAACTCTCCCGCTGATGGTCCAGCACATCGCGTCTTAAAACAGAACTCAGCTTGCACTTGGTCATCCGGGTTAGAAGTTTTGAGGTCGTCTATTTTGGCCAACCGAAGCAAAAGCTGAACTCCCTAACTCCCAACTACACGAAAACCCGGATAAGTGCCTCTCGCTTAAGTGCCTAACCCGCATAACTACCTTTTTTTTGAGAACCAAAATTCTGAGGATTTGTTCATATAAAACTCATCTTAGAAGTATGTGCCTTTCGCCTAACTACCTTTCCCGCTTAATTGCCTTTTATTTTGTATACTGTTATTGAATGAAAAAAAATCTTTTAAGTACACATTTTTGAAATCATAATCTTAATCTAGTACAATGGTGGAGACTGACTGGGTAGCTGTCACTGTCAAAATTTAAACTGTCAATGTAATTTCGTAATTTAGAGATAAGGGCCTATGTGCACTTAAGCGGATTTTTTTTTAACTGCATAACCCGCATAAGTGCCTATCAAAACGGGTCATTTAAGGTGAGACACTTATCCGGGTTTGACTGTACCTCAAAGTTGCAACAGTAACGTTTTGCCCCAGTCGGGGGACAGATACTTGTTTGTTTGTTGATAGTGTCTAAACAATTCCCGTTTTTCCGTTTAATTGAACGAAAAAACGGGACACAAACTTATTTCAACCCAGATGCAATTATGCGACTTTCGTCAATTACACGCCCGGATTAGTGATCGGAGGTATCGGACCAAATGTTGGTGGCAATTTAAATACTGTGTCAGATCTTGTCCTTGTTATCAGTTCTTGAAACGCAGCGAAAGCCTCTCCCACGGAACAATGAGATCGGCCGATGTTGTCGACATCGTTCGCTTACCCCAGAAGCTGGCGAAGGAGTGCGGATACATTAAGCTGATTTCTTTTAACCAAGATACAATTTCTTTATTCACTATAAATTCTGACTGGAACATGCTACAGTGTTTGGGAAGAACGAAGGCCAGGCTAAGATTTAGCCTTTCGGAAAAAAGCACCACCACCCAGGTTAAGGCGGCTGTCAGCTAGTAGCCAACTTACTTAGACCACTGTGAGGTCCACCCAACCTGTGAAAAAGTGGACCCAGAAAGATCATCCCCCAGAATGACCTGGAGGGGGTGGTAACGTGGAGCTTGTTTGCCAAATTGTAGCTGAGGAACGGTCTAGTGTTGCGTTGTTCTATTGAATGCTTGTGGCGTGGCCGATTTCTTCAAATAATTCACTGTCATGAGGCTTTGAGATTTCGCATGAATATGTCGTGATATTTATTCCGTGCGATCTTCAAAATGAATGAAAAAAATTCAACCTGTTTTAAAGTGGGGTGCGGTGAAGTATTTCGTGGCCTTTTTGAATGCTTGTGGCGTGGCCGATTTCTTCAATTAATCCACTGTGATGAGGTTTTGAGATTTCGCATTTAAGTCGTGATATTTATTCCGTGCGATTTGGAATTTTGAAAAAAAAAATCCAACCTGTTGGAAAGTGGGGTACGGTGTAGTGTTTCGTTGTATTTTGAATGCTTGTGGCGTGGCCGATTTCTTCAATTAATTCACTGTGACTAGGCTTTGAGAATTCGCATTAATATGTCGTGATATTTATTCCGATCTTTGAATTTTGAAAAATCCAACCTATTGGAAAGTATTTCGTTGCATTTTTGAATGGTTGTGGCGTGGCCGATTTCTTCAATTAATTCACTGTCATGAGGCTTTGAGATTTCGTATTATTAAGTCGTGATATTTATTCCGTGCGATTTGGAATTTTGAAAAAAAATCCAACCTGTTGGAAAGTGGGGTACGGTGTAGTGTTTCGTTGTATTTTTGAATGTTTGTGGCGTGGCCGATTTCTTCAATTAATTCACTGTGACGAGGCTTTGAGAATTCGCAATAATATGTCGTGATATTTATTCCGATCTTTGCATTTTGAAAAAATCCAACCTGTTGGAAAGTGGGGTACGGTGAAGTATTTCGTTGCCTTTTTGAATGCTTGTGGCGTGCCGATTTCTTCAATTAATCCACTGTGACGAGGCTTTGAGATTTCGCATTATTAAGTCGTGATATTTATTCCGTGCGATTTGGAATTTTGAAAAAAATCCAACCTGTTGGAAAGTGGGGTACGGTGTAGTGTTTCGTTGTATTTTTGAATGCTTGTGGCGTGGCCGATTTCTTCAATTAATTCACTGTGACGAGGCTTTGAGAATTCGCATTAATATATCGTGATATTTATTCCGATCTTTGAATTTTGAAAAAATCCAACCTATTGGAAAGTATTTCGTTGCCTTTTTGAATAGTTGTGGCGTGGCCGATTTCTTCAATTAATCCACTGTGATGAGGCTTTGAAATTTCACATTAATATGTCGCGATATTTATTCCGTGCGATCTTTCAATTGAAAAAAAATCCAACCTGTTGGAAAGTGGGGCTAATAAACTTCTTTAATCTGCATCGAATGTATCAAAATACATACCCGCGCTGTTGTATTGCATGACACATTTATATCACGCATCTCAACATTAATTCTAATGCCGCTGGTAAACAGCAAAGGTGAGATTAATCGGTCGTAATCTATTTATATTGCACGCGATCTTTGCATTTTGAAAACAACTAAACGAATGCGCATCCGTTTGTTCGTTATAGTAAATTAATCACTATCAAATGTATCTATAGAAGAATATGAAGAAACATAATCTGATGCATGTTTACTAACAACAGAATGAACCCTTAATAAGTAGTACACATATTGACAGAGGCAATTTGTTCTCCTATACACCTGTTGCACTGTCACATAAAGACTTCCGATAATTTTGAATGAGTGACACGGAAACCCAAAAACCCATCCGACTTAAACGCATTAATAAATTCTCATTCTTCCATTCAACTGATGATAGGGTCAGTGTTTCAATTAGTTAAATTTCTATGCAGGTGTTCCTTCCCGTGCGAGTTTGCCTCCAGACGTATTATGCAATAAATTTTCATTCCTAAACCACAAAATAGGGAAGCACAACGACGGTAATAATGATGATGATGCAAGAAGAGGAACTTGGACGAAAGAGTAACTCTCTAAACTCCGATTAGAGGCATCTCAGGGGAAAACAGTTGAAATTACCCACGCTACTGACCTTGAGCTCATGGCATCTATACAGAATTTTTTTTTATTTAAATTTTTTTTCCTCCATACTTTTGCTATTAAGTTTTGTATTTTTTTTTTCCTTTGCTTATATAACCCACCGGCAATTGTGGGTGAGTACTCTGTAGTACGACGACGACGACGAGGAATGAGAATGGGAATGGGTTATTGTTTTAAAATGCGTGTGAGAAAATTCCCTTTTCCTCGGCGGTCTAGAGCCCACTGACTCCGACACACTGAGTACAGCGAGCATGCGAACAGATAGATTCATGGTCAACTTTAGTGAGAAGTTTGTATCTTTTTCTGCGTCTCAAACTCAATGCCTCTTGAATGAAAATGAATCTGAATATCTGCGACATGACACTGATTTTTCTATCAGGCAGCAGCGTCACTTATAGTTGCAAATTGGTTTTCTGATTGTAATTCATCATCGGCAACGGTTTCGAGTATGTTTTGCGATAGAGGAAACTGCAGGAAGATTTATTGACTCTTGTCAAGGAAATCAATTGAATTTCATAAATCAAGCATTTGCTGCTGATCCTGTTTGTGTGATATTGAGCGTGTGGGTGTACTGCCACAGAGTGCACACATTCCTGGGGATCTAGATGGCGCATGCGTCTATTGAAAATAAATTCATTTTCGATCAGAGATTGTAATAAATAAGTATGTACCAACCTCCACCATGATCTGGGTAGAGGAGTTATTACTGGAAGCATTTGCAGGTGTTCTGCTTTTGAATGGAAATGTTGAGTGGTGTCGCTGCACCTAGTTGCCTACTAAGCACTGCAAGTGGTGCCGTGCTTTTTTACCTTTTTACGGCACTTTTGTTTAATCCATATAAAGAGGAGGGTCCCAGTTTTGATGCCAGTGGCCGCCATAATTTGTGAACTGCTGCTAGGGACACCAAATGTGCAGCAGATAAAGTACTCAGACTGCCTTTGGTAACTTTTTTTGAAGGAGGAGGGTGCAACTTGCCTTTTCCTGTGCTGTTGGCTGCAGCGCCCGACGATAAACAACACAAATGGGCTCAAAACTCCCGACCCGAAGGACTAAATGCATGCTCTGCCGAACCTTAATCTCGCCTGTTCTACTTTCTGAGTCCGAGAGTGCGAAGTGGAAGGACCTACAATTTTAAGCCGATTCCGAACGGCACATTTGAGAAGCTTCTCATGACAATTGATACTCTTGGATATTTATCAGACGTTCGCAAGGGGTGGGGCAGTGGAAAAACTCTTGGCCACGGCGGGATTTGACCCGGGGACCTTTCGATTAATAGTCCAAGTGCATGTTATCCGAAAAGCTAAGGCAAGTCGACTTAATTATATCGGCCCCTTGAGCGAATTGACAATAACGCTGCAGCCAAAAGGATCCACGACCCCCAGTCCCCAGGTTAGAGAAGGTAAGGAAGACCAAACCCCCGTTTTAACCACCATACCAAGCCATCGCGGATGTCAGAGCGTGGTCTGGACAAGCGGAAACAGCGTGCCCGGGATCACAGAGGATAGAAGGCTGCAGTGTCTCAGGCAGCGACTCTTCACAGGTTGGAAGCCCGTAAGAAATTAGGTTAATAGGATTTCTAATCCCTCACGGCGAAGCTACGATCAGGACTAAACGGATTATAACTTTACTGAGTTCGCCTGTGGGTTTTGCCGGTTTGACCGCAATGAATATTAACAGGCCTCCCGGTTTCGGATCACTTCATTATTGGGGCCAAGGAAATGCTATTGGTGTTTTATTTGTGTAATCGAAGAGTCTTCAGGCATGTCTTTTGCGATATTACGATTTCGACACGTGCATGCTCTCAAAATTGATTATTGTTTGATCTTCCTGTTACGACACCGGTTATCTCCAGTCGTACCAACCCGCGGTCGATGTTAGATGTGTTTCAAGTGTTAAATTTGTCAATGGTGGGTACAGAAGGAAATGAGCAAACCGATGACATTGCGAGAGAGGGGGAGGAACTAGAGAACAGTGTGGTAAGGACATCAACCCATCGTTCGCCTTATCAAGGGAATTATAAAAAACAAAACCTAAAAGACAGCTGCTCTTAGAGGGGCAAATATTGGTGGGCATATGGTGTCTAAGGCGCTTAGCAGCATTTTGATCAAAAAAAGATCAAGGGAAATTCTTTAATTGAGCAGGAAACAGCTAAGAAGAGAAGGATACACTCGGAACACTGTCTTCTGAGGAAGAATTCCAAACGGCTTGGACTGGTAGACACGGATCCGTGGGGATTCTGTTTCTCAGATAACCCAAATGCCCCCTCACATGAGCAATTCAACAGTCGAATTGGTCCCTTGTCGATCAAGAACCCACCCGCTTCGGGGATTCAGATGGATTGGTGTGGATCGGCAGGCTTTCCGGGTTTTTTGCCGAGTCCGACGCCGATACATCGAATTGTTCACTTGGCTTCTTTTTTTTAATAAAAAGAAATTCGAATCCCAGAACACTCAGACTCGGTAACGGTCCGTTGTACTACCAGGCAGAAATCTTCTTTTTGGCGTAGAGCTTGAAGAAAACGAGGTATAATTCGTTTCTCTCCATTAATGGGTGGCGTATGTTGTTGTTTCCATGGGGGTTGAACCTGCACCGCACGGGTCACAGGCCAACACACTAACCTCTACGCCATAGCCCCCCGTTCAATTGGTTGTACGGTATGCTGAAAATTGCCTAACTAAATACCGGATACCCCAGTTAAGGAGATGATGATGAATAAAAAGCTGTAAAGAAAGAAGGCTGGGTTTATTCTGACCCCCAGTTAGGTTAGGTTAGGTTAGGTTTAGGTGGCTGTCGGCAGAAGCCGACACACTTAGACCAATTTAGGTACATTGTGAAATCCCAGTTAAGTAACAAATAAAAAAATATAAGACTACTTTATGGAAAATCTTGGACAAACAAGGACAATCAAGAAATGACTTTCTGTGTGACTTGAGATTTTAGCCACGAATGAGGGGCGCAAAAGGTCACGTTGGAACAGGGCAGGCCGTGTAAGTTGGTATCTATCGAATACAAATAACGCATACGACACACGATATCCGTAAATTAATTTAAAATTTATTTTTAAGAAGGAACTAATTTGTATTCAATGATTTTATTATCCTTATGAAATTGTAAGGATATATGGATCTGTGGAAATGGATTGATTCAGGACGAATTGAATTTCATTTCGCCATCGTCATAGAAAATATTAAAACCTTTGTCAAAATGTGTGCAGTGAAAAAGATTGCATTAACTTAAAAAAAAAAACAACTTAACAAAATAAAATATTACTAAAATGTACATAAAGCCAGCTGGATGTGTCCAATTTCATATTTAGTTTCACAATTCAGCTTAGACTTAAATTAAAATGAGGGTATGCTGCATGCTGTTTATTAACTACATAAATAAGTACAAGAAAAAAGTAGGCCATAATAAACACGAACATCGAAGTTTTTTTTTTAAACATAATTGCCGGACGACATTGACAGACAAAAAGTAAAAGAGAGCAACCATTTTCACGCTCTCTAAACACTGGTTGTAATGTATTTTGTTTATTGAACCTTGGTTATTAGATAAGCAATTTTAGGGGCAACGCGGAGAAAGTTTATCCGAAAGACGCTCATACCAAGAATTTCGTGATGAAATTAAAGAGAACCCTAAGCCAAATGTCGCAATCCTTTCAACAGAAAGCTGACAGTAAGAAATTGGTATTAAAATGTCAACTGTCACACTCCTCTCTACAGTTGCACTTCTGTAAATTTGACAACCCGGTTTTTGTATGGGACAGTCGCTTCCGTTCACACCTCTACTCGCGTTATGGGCTACTTACTTAAGGGAGTTTTGACAGAAGTTTTCGTCCGTTGGCTAGAAATATCTTGTTTTACGCTCCTTCCAACTGACAGTTGACAGCAAGAAATTGGCATAAAAATGTCAAGGGTCACACTCCTCTCTACAGTTGCACCTCTGTAAATTTGACAACACGGTTTTTCTATGGGACATTCGTTTTGGTTTTCGTCCGTTGGATAGAAATGTCAAGTTTGACACTCCTTTCAACTGACAGTTGAGCGCAAGATATTTGACTACCACAAAGTCATGCCGAAGTGAAGACTAAGGAATGGAAGATATTACATCTATTGCAATCCAAAGGTGAAAAAAGGCACTGATGCCACGCTTTAGAGCGTTATTTTGACAGACGCATCAATTTGAGCCATGGAACATCAGTGAAACCAAAAAATGCTGCTGCTGACATTCGTAAAATCAGAACGAAATATTTCATGACATTTCTGTTGATGGAAGAGAAAAGTCTGAAATCTGTCAAACTATATCTTGATTAAGGATTCGTGTCAATTCAGTTTCGTCCGTCTGAGGCAAAAATTAAGCCTTTCGACGTGAGAAAAGCAACGTATTCGCAAGAGTGTGATTGTGAGAAAGAGATAAAGGGGCTCTAGAATCCCACGCATCCGTTACGACGAATACGTTGATATTGATGCACGGAAAAAACTGCCCCATAAGATCTGTCGTATACGATGACAGTTTCTCATTGCCGAATTTGTTTTCTGTTCAAAATGTCCATTCGGATATGGGTTGCCGACGTATTCAACATATAAAGGAGTACTTAGGCCATTCGTCCTGGTTTATTTTCTAGTAACCGGTGTGAATTCTGTTCAGCTGTCAGTTCAATATGTCGACGTAAATGCGTCCATGAACAGAAAATTACATGTTTTGCATAATTAATTAATGCATCAAATGTTCAGAAAATTGACCTTAAAACAATGAAGGAGCCGCGAACTGTCAAAATGTATTTACAATCCACATTATATATATAAAATTATTGACTAGGGCGGCAAATTGACAAGCCGCGGGAATGTTTATAGGTTCAGTGATCTGCAACCAGTAATTTTTTAAGGCAAAAGAACTCACGGACTCATAGGGTACTTGACAGTCACGATTCTGGACTTGCGATTGCTTCTTCAGAAGACTCGTACTCTCGGATGATGTCAAACGGAACAAAGTACTGATGGAACGAAACAAAGTACCTACTTACTGGAATACAGTGACCTGCATCAGTAATTTTTAGAAAAATATAACTCGCAGGCTCATACTTGACAATCACGATTCTGGACTTGCGAGCCTTTCTTTCGGATGATGTCAAACGAAACAAACGGGCAAGCACTTCTAATGGACTATTATTTTTTTTAGGAAGAAAAATGCCTAAGGACAACGTTTGCACAAGTGATGGCTTAAGAAAACGTTAAATATCCGAAAAGTGTTTAAAATATTCGTTTTCCATTGAGAATTCACAAGTAAATCCCATAAACAGTGCAATGTGTATGAGGCCTGCTGCCATCCTCTGCTTGGGTTGCCCGTTAGTTTTGGAGTAGTTGCAAGGATTTAGAGCAGGTGCGATGTTGCGTATATCAGTTTCGCCTATCATACGCACAAACCTATTCGGCCATTTTGACATTTGCGGCGATTAACTAAAAAAAATTGTATGGGAAAACCTTAATTTAATTTCCTAAACTATAAATTAAAGCAAAACGTATTCCAAAAATCATAACAAACAATTCCACACATCAACAGTTTTGCCAAGTTCGTGCTTCTATTTGGGAACGCGTAGCCAGAATTTCTTCACGAACATGTTTCTTTCCTAGCTTTTTGCTGTCACTTTAATATGACATTGCTCTTGCGAACGTCTGACAAACATCCAAGAGTATCAATTGTCATGAGAAGCTCTCAAATTTGCCGTTCGGATTCGGCGTAAAATTGTAGGTCCCTTCCACTTCGCAAAGAAAGTGGTTGGAGAAGCTAGGTTTTAGTCCCTTTATTATTAGTTAATGCCTAATATTTTTTGTAAATGTCATTTGCTTCGATTGACATTTGCAACATTTGGATCGGGCATTGACAATAATTTTGACAGACAAATATTTTGTTGTTGACGTTTCTTAAAAACACTGTTCGTTGTGGGATCTTAGGAAATAGTTGACGGCGGCCGGCACTTAAATTTAATAAATGTAGCAAATAACGTCCCTGGTTCCACCATGGGCGATTTGAGTCCACTGAAAACGAATTGGCACTTTAAATTGCCAGTAATTGAAGGACGATAGTCACCACGCAATTAATATGGTTTTCCAAACGCATAACTATCGGCGGCAGTGAGTTTTATGAAGAGAACATGGCTAGAAGCTTCATTTTCGTCAACGAATATGGACAAAATGAAGGGGGATATGTTTCTTGTATGAGAAACTTGAAAAATCAGCGAACAAACCCACAGAATTGTCACTGGTTCTCCTTTGGACCTGTTCGATTAAATCACGTAAATGTGATGCGGGCATATTTATTTGCATGAAAAGCAAACAGTTCTGGATTCAATATTCATCGAACAAAACCCTAAACAAACGCCGATCTTCATTTGGAATTGTTTGATTTGAGGAACCACTGAAATGTGAATCCTTCCCTATTCGCACGAGAATCGAACTTGTTACTTCAGTTTTTATCGAAAAAGAGGACGAAATTTTCATTGATCTTCATTTGGAATTGTTTGATTTGGGGAATTGAGTGCGCCTGTGGATCTAATCAGCCGAATAAGCGTCTCAAATAGAGCAGACAAATAATTTTAAATAAACATGGCGGTTTTGATCGGGGCAGATCGAAGCTTCGTGATTAATTTCTGCCGAAAAAATCAATTAGGTATGCGAGCACTAGGAAAACCGCTTATTAATGAACACGTAAGATACCTACATAGTTCATTTCCAAAAATTTAGGTAGACAAGCACCCAATTCGATCGAAACAAAGTCGACTGAACCCCAATTAACTTGTGGCCGAGTTGGAACTTGTACCACGATCATTGAGCGCAAAACCCGTCTCCTGATGAAGCCAACGATCCTTCAAAAAGCAGTCGTCGAGAACAATATAAAAGCCTTGAAAGGATTCGGAACTTAAAAGAGAACTCAAGCAACCAACTCGATCGTAACAAGATCGGCTGAACCACAATTAACTTGTGGGCGAGTTGGAACTTATACCGCGAGCATTGATCGCAAAACCCGTCTCCTGATGAAGCCAACGATCCTTCAAAAAGCAGTCGTTAAATACAATATAATAGCCTTGAAACGATTCGGAGCTTTAAAGAAGATTCAAGCATCCAACTCGGTTGTAAAAAGGTCGATTGAACCCCAATTAACTTGTGGTCGAGTATACCGCGAGCATTGATCGCAAAACCTGTCTAATGATGAAGCCAACGATCCTTCAAAAAGCCGTCGTCAAGTACAATATAATAGAATTGAAACGATTCGGAACTTTAAAGAGGATTCAAGCACCCAACTCGATCGTAACAAGATCGGCTGAGCCCCAATTAACTTGTTGGCTTGTTGGAACTTATACCACGAGCATTTATCGCAAAACCCGTCTCCTGATGAAGCCAACGATCCTTCAAAAAACAGTCCTTAAGAATAACATCATACCCTTAATATTACACACCACTTATAAAACTTATTAGAACTATCTATGACGAGGACTCAACGAACACATTCCGCTTTGTAGAAAAAGTAATAAACCACGCCCCTCCGAAAAACTTAAAAAACAAAATATCACCCGTCAAAAGCCATATTTTATCCTGAATAGATGCAGCAGAATTTATTACAAGCAAGTATCCTCATTGGCGCATACTAACCTCACTAGAGAAAGAAATCCGTTTATGATCCTTTGACCAGATCGTTTGACAGATGGGAAACAACTTGCAGTATCCACTGAATCGATGTTTGAAGGAATTTGCTGTTCAATTAATTTTCACCAACACTTCACTTTTTTGCAAAAACATTTTCATCCACACAAATCGGATCCTCACATAAATGATTTTGACATTTTTTTTCTTATCATGATTTTGACACAAGTCACTCGCGGTACTTCGTCGATAGCCGATCTTTTTTTTTCAATCAATTTAAATTTTTTTTTCTTTATGAATAATATTATATTGTTGTCGCGCGATGTCTACAAAAACTAACAAAAAAAAAACACTTCACTGTTTTGTTATTGTTGCTTTCTTTTTTATTTTTCCTCTGCGCGTTAACTTCTTTGCGACTACCTGTCCGAAGACGAAGAGATCTCGAGCAAAACTGCATATAGGAATTTTCAGAGTACCTCAACCAAAGCCGACACGCTTGGCCAACCCAGGTGACTCTGCTGTTGCTCGCACTGACACTAACGCAGTGAGGTGGATTTTTGTGTGTTGTTTTTTCTTAACGTTGCGCATGTGTGTTGGGTTTCAGTGTTGATGTTGACCTGCCCCTACCTGTTGAGTTTGAGTTGGACGAAGTTTTGAGCAGAGTGTAAGACACACAGCAACCTGTTGTCGAATTTTGTTTTTAATTTGTATTGGAATTTTGTGTGGACACGAACACGGTGTGCATCTGTGTGGTGTCTTCCGATTAAGGGGGTGGGGGTGAATTTTTATTGAGTTACTTCTCCATTGGATGCAGAGTGGTGTGCGCTGCCTGCTGAAGGTTCGAAATGTTGGTTTACGCAAATTTTTGGTTGGCTGAATTTTTCCGAATGGAAAGAGAGAAATTTGATGAGTTTTTTGTTTTTTGCTTTGTTTATTTGTTGGTTGGGCCTACTATTGCTGGCTCTTTTGGATGTTTGTTTTGGTTGATTTTGTTTGGGTATAGCGTTTTTGCTGTTTTGGGTTTTGAACGTATGCGTGCCGAACTAATGCGGAAGAGTAGTGTATGGCTTGCGTTTACGATATGCCATCGGTGTACAGGTTTATTAGGTTGAGCAACATAAATCCTTGTATTTTAAATCTGATTAAGTAAATTTGTTACAATTTATCTATGAACTTGCATAATGTTTTTTAAATTGTATTTTTCGTTTGGATCGTTGTATGGACAGACTTTGTAATGGACAGACTTAAGGCCGACAAAAAGAAACATTAATTTCGTCGATAAAATTTGAGCCATTTGAGGCAAAAGGAAATGAACCGATTTTAATGAAAGGAGTTAGGTTGATGAGGCGCTCGTTCGCTAAGCTTCTTTAATTTTGGAAGTTCAAGCGTGAAGTCTTAGCACAAGCTCGAGCTACGCAACTAACATTTCAGCTTCTACAGGGCAATATATTTGAGATCTGTTACGAAATTACCTTATGAAAGCCCTCCCAGCAAACATTTCTGCGATAAGGTAGGCGATTTTAGCTTTGGGAAGTATTGGCTTCTATAAAGTTGTCCTCTATACTATTCTGGCTTCGAAATTACCTTATGAAAGCCCTCCCAGCAAACATTTCTTCGATAAGGTAGGCAATTTTAGATTTGGGAAGTTTTGGTTTCTATAAAGCCCTCCACTATAAGATTTCGGCTTCGATAAGGTAGAAAAACGCTGCTTCTTACTTCGGTTTGACTAAACAAATGGGCTTAAAGCTCCTAACTCGAAGGGCAATATGACGCCGAGTGTTGGGCGATAAGCAGGAAGGGCGAGTTGGCATTGGGCCTCTTTGAAAGAAAAATACTCCATCGTATTTCGGTCTTGTGGAGGAGAAGGTACAACCGTGAACTCCATCAGCTGTATCAATATGTGGATGAAGTCCAAAAAGCGGAAACACGTCGACTACATTGGCTGGGCCACATCGAGCGAATGGACAATAATGCTAAATGAATAATGTCCTCGGATATATTTTCCGAGAGCGGTTCCTAACAATTAAGAAGTCAACTGTCGAAGCAGTAAGGAAATCGGTCAAAGACTCCACAAAGCGAAAAGCAGTTGGGCCCCACGAGATACCCTCTGAGTTAAGGAAAAATATGGGAAATATCGGGTCCAAATGGGTCATGACTCATCTCCAAACTGATGAGAGGCGATCCAATGCCTAACCAGTGGAGGGAAAGTTTTCTTCTTCCTTTCTTCAAAGGAAAAGGTGTTAGGCGAGACTTACAATAACCGTTCAACCAAGCTGATGTTACACGCCACGAGGATCGTTAAGCAGGTTTTAGATAGTCGAATACGGAAACTAATACGGCTATCTGAAGACCAGCGCGGGTTTGTCGCAGGTAAATCAACTGCCGATGCAATCCAAAGTATAAGGATTCTGATGGAAAAACATCAGGATTTGCATATGGTGTTGGTTGATTTTGAAAAGGCCTTTGATAAACAACCAAGGGATCTTTTATGGGTGGCGCTAAGACGGCAAGGAGTACCAGAAACCTACATACAAATAATAATGGACATTTATGAGAGAGTAAAGACAAGGTGGCGTCACCGAGGAGTTCACAATCAAGGTCGGGGTACACCAGGGAAGCGTCTAGGTCCCTTGGTATTTATAACAGTCCTTGATTACCTGCTTCAAGGAAAAGTGACGGACCCCAAAGTGCATCGGTTAGGTATTTCTTGCTGATGACGGAGCCATCATAAGCGAGGATCAAACGTCTCTGCAACGAGCACTTGATGTAGGGTTGGAAGTCTTGGAGTACAATGGGTATCGTACTAGTCCGAAGAAAACAGAATACTTGTACTGCCCGTTCGCTGATCCACTCCGACATATTCCAGACATTTATATGAATGGAGGAGTGATTTCCAAGTGCGAAAAGGTCAAATATCTGGGATCTATGACCAATAGCGAAGCCAGCTGTGATGGCGACGTTAAGCATTGAAGTGGCATGACAACTCAGCCATCTTCCGTGATCGAAGAATTCCCCCTATGCTGAAAGGAAAGCTGTAAACCCGGCACTCACATACGGTTCATAAAGTTGGACAGCGTACGAAAAGTATGAAGGCAAATTAACGGCAGCTGAGATGAAAATGACAGCAGAAGTAACAAAGATTGATCGAATAAGAAGTTTCAAGATCGGAGGAAGCCTTCACGTTGAAGAAGCTATCTCCAAGAGAATGGAGACCGACCGGCTCAGTTGGTACTGTCATGTTCAAAGGAGAGATCCTACGAACCCTGACAAAAAACCAAAATCAATCAACGAGGCAGGAATAAAAACTCCTGGACCACACAAATGCAGCAACACCAGCATTTAATTGGCCTCAGCGATGAAGTGATTCAAAATCGGGAGGGCTGCCGCTATTTTATGAGGTGGAACCGGCGAAACCCACAGGCAGACCCCCCATGGATGCAGCTAGGTGGCAGGGTTATGATCCCTTTAATCCTGATCATAGTCTCGCCGCCATTAAAGGAAAAAGAAGAAGGACAATAATGCTAAGGCCAACAGGATTTTTGTGTCCCAGCCCCTGGGTTCGAGACGGCAAGAAAGACCAAACCTAAATTTTAAGGACAAGCCATCACGCGTGGTATCGAAAACTCAATGGCAGAGAATAGAAGGATGCAGTGTCTCAGCTTAAGTAAATAAGAAGGTAGGTAGCTGTCGACGGTTGAACCGCAGGACGAATAAAAGAAAGTATTTATTGATATAAAATATTCAGGAAAATTAGAGCTACCAGTGGATATTTTTAAGAGTTGATATTTGGTTCGAAAAATGGCGTCTTATAATGCACAGTATGTTCTTCATTGCTCGCTCAATCCTTTTTGATCGATGTGTATGTAGAAAATGTTCAATTTCAATTCTATCGGAGAGAACAAAATAATTGCAATTCCAAATTATTTTACTACACCTTGTGGTTGGAAACTTTTCACCTGTACTGTAGGTATGTAAGCATTGAAGTCTTGTTCTTGAACTTTATTTTGCATCTCCTCATCAACCGAAACCAACCCTTGAAAACCGTTTACGAATTACACACATTCCACATATGCCAAAGTAAAAGCAACGAACTGTCATACCTCACTGAACACTATTTCTTCTTCATCAGATTATAAACTCAAAGTTCGAGGACAGTAAATGAAAATGTATTTGGTATCCATAAAACGGTATTATTCTTTTGGCTTAGTGAAAACATTATTGCAGCTGGGTGGTAGACAGCTACTACGAGACACTAAGGTGCAACAGACTGCATTACGGTAAAATGGTTGTTTTTAAGAAAAACAGCGGCGTCTGAATTGCGTTCACAATTTGCATAGGTAGTGGTAGGTGCCTCTGAAGGACTATTGATATGAGCGCGACTTCACAATCGAACAAATAAATATAACTTTTAATGCATTTGGAAAGAGAACAATCGAGAGCGGTACAATGTATCAGTTCATGAAACTACATACTTTTAATTTTGAAACCAAGATTTTGAATTCCGATCGTCTTGCCGCAAACAAGATCACCAGGCCTCACGATTTCGAATCACTTCGTCAATGAGGCCTATCCAACGCTGGTGTTGCCTGCCTCTATTTCGCGATCGTAAAGGAATGGATATTTTTATTGTCTTTTGCTTTTCAATGGGGTTCGGAGGATCTCTTATTTGAACATGATATATGTAGTACCAACCGGTCGCGCTCCATTTTCTTTGGGATAAGGTTCCTTGTCGTAGAAGCTTCCTCGGATCTTGGAACTTCGTATGCAATCAAGCTTTGTTTCTCCTGCAGTGCACCTTCATCTCAGCAGCCGTTTAGTTTGCCCCCCATACTGTCCAGCATTGCGAGCCGTATGTGAGCGCCGGGCGCCCGACTAGGTATAGTGTGGGCCTTCCTTACAGCGAACTTTTCGCACTTTAGAATCAATTATCCCATCGTAGGTATAAAGGTTTGGAATAGGTCGGAGTGGGTCAAAAAAACGGGCAGCACAAATATTCTGCCTTTTTCGGGCTAATACGATGCCCATTCCCCTCAAAACATCGATCCACACATCAAGTGCTTGTTACAGGGACGTAAGATCCTCACCTGGCCATATCGTCAGCATAGAACAACTGATACACTTTGGAGTCCTTCAATTTTCCTTCAAGCAGCTAATCAAGGACAGTAATACATATGAACAGACTTTAGACGCTTCCTCAGCAATAAAAATGATTCGAATGATGCTTATGGACTGAACAACCACGGCTCGAGGACCGATTAAAAAACTGGTGCAGGAGTGTTTGGGCCAGGAACTAAGCACTACGAATCCATGGGCAAACGTACCAGCATCTTTCAGGCAGTGCCATAGACAAGTGCGAATCAATCTCGAGAAAAACTACAGAAATGGCAACATATCAATAAGGTCTGACAGTCAAGCAGCCATAAAGGCTCTTCAGGTCGGTACTCGTGTGGGAAAGCCTACACAGATTGAAAAGACTAAGCAAGCCAAGAACAATAGAGCTACCCTCTGCTGGGTCCTTGGCCATGTTGGCATCATAGGTAATGAGGCAACGTATTCTCTGGCAAGAAAAGGGACAGCGGGATCCTTTATAGGACCTGAACCGTTCTGCGGGATAGGAGAACACACTCTACGCGAAGAGCTCCGGAGACTAGAGGAAGAAACAAGGGCCAAACCCTTTCTCAACCTCCAAGGTCTGAGATACGTAAAGAAACTCTTATGAAACTACAACCGAAAGAGATTCAAAGCTCGTATCGGCCTTAACAAAAATAACCTACGAATCCTAACATTTCTCCTCACGGGCTACTGCAGACTGTAGGAGGACCTGAGGAAAATAGGCATATCAGAGGAAGGAGTCTGAAGATTCTGCAGTGAAACCGTTGAAACTCGAGACCATATACTTAGATCCTGTAGGGCATTGGCCCACAAGAGGGCAGGGACCAAATAACAGACAAGGCCATACAAATCCATAGACCCACAGGTCCTTTTCAGACCCATCAAGGAAACTGGACTCGACGCTGTGCTCTAAGGAGTGTAACCTGAGAAGGATTTAAAAAATAAAGAGCAAGGCCCCGGTGCGCTTCATAAAGGAGGTGTATATAGAGAGGGTTCCGAAAGGGGCACGAACTTCTCCGAGGTGTAAGCGGGGGACACAGTAGAATGAAAGGTCGCAGTGTACGTTACTCTAAATACTATTATTTTTATTACTAAGACGCTTCCTTGGTGACTCTTACGGGTCATCTTACTCTTGTCCTTACTCCCTCATACATGCCCATCATCTGCACGTATGTTTCTGGAACTCCTCGTTTTCTAAGCGCCACCCAGAACAGATCTGTTTTTTTGTGATTTTACAAGTTGTTCGTTTTCTATACCAAGTGCTATTTAGGGGAGTCCGTCCTTGCACTGGAGTTAGAAAAAATTTCCCTCAAAGCAGTTATAAGAAAAAAATTCTACGCATCGAATCAGATATAAGCAGAAGCAAACCTCTGTCTGTGGTGAAAGGAAAGTAGCATTTGCTAACACATTTTATCTATAAGTGATTCAGTTCCGTTTCCTCCAAAACACGTTCATCCGTCTGTTATCCACCGTGCTCATGCAACCTGCCGTCGCGTCGTAAATACCTACACCTGCTTTTCATTTGGGTTTTTTTCTTTTTTTTCTTTCTTAAATCATTATTAGACAACACGCATTGAACACTACGCCTTGCCTAGGAGAAACCCTTATTCTAGACTTCGATTCTGATGCTAGGGCAGCAGGTCGAAAATGTGAACGCATTTAGGGAACAGCTGGTGTAATGGTTGGGGGTAATTTTATGAGAGACAATCGAACTTCCGATACTTGGGAAGATCATACGTCTTTCAAATTAAATAATTATAATTGAATTCCGTTTGTTGTTGCTGTTTCGTACCGCTTTCGTTATGACTTGAATTAAATTGTTACGAGGGTAGGTATTTGCATTGGATTGTTGACACCCTTAAAGAAGACCTAATAGAGTTTCTGTACAAAAATCGTTAGCTTTGTTGCAAGCTTGCCGATGAGACATTGCACAGTGATGACACGAATTGTGGGACTGTTGTTTTTTTTTTATTTTAAGGCCATTGGAGGTCCAACTTTGGGTGTATCTGCTTTGTTGCTAGACATGCGGTAGCTACCATTTGTGCATGAAAGGTTACCGTAGAATGGGTTAACTTAGTTTATCAAGTCGACCATTGACCATTAATAGGTACATATCATCTACTCCCAGTTAGTCATTTATCTATCTTACCAATGGCATCAGTGCGCACATCAAAGAAGGAATAAAGCCCTATCGAGAAGAATCGAGGAGACACACAAAACAACAAAACACACACCGTCCCGGTCCTGATGTACCTATGGTGCAGAAGCATGAACCAGTCCTATGAAAGCTCCAATGCCCAAATATACAAGACGCCCATCGTGCCGGTCCTGATGTACCTATGGAGCAGAAGCATGAACCATTCGGATGAAAGCTCCATTGTCCCGTATTTGAGGTATACAAGACGCCCATAATCCTGGTCCTGATGTACCTATAGTGCAGAAGCATGAACCATTCGGATAAAAGCTCCATTGCCCCGTATTCGAGTTATACAGGACGCTCATCGTCCCGGTCCTGATGTACCTATGGTACAGAAGCATGGACCAGTCAAATGAAAGCTCCATTGCCCCGTATTCGAGTTATACAAGGCGCTCATGGTCCCCGTCCTGATGTACCTATGGTGCAAAAGCATGAACCAGTCGGATGAAACCCCATTGCCCGGTATTCGAGACGAAGGTTAGGTTAGGTTAGGTTTATGTGGCTGTCGGCAGAAGCCGACACACTTACACCAATTTATGTTCATTGTGATACCACGTATATTATCTACGTCAACTCTGTAGATGGGACTGGCCAACGACACGCGGTTGTTCTAAAACGGTCCCCATCTACGTAGTAACCGCGCCCAACGTCGTTTAATTACGGTGATCTGACGAGAACCGATTAACTCGACGTGGTATGGTCGTTTCGAGACGAAAGTCCTACGTACAATTTTGTCCTGTTCGTGAAGAAGAACGAAGAGCTAAACTTGCTATACAGCGACATAAGCCTAGTCAGCAAAAATGCGTATTCACTGGTAAAATTGGCTGGACCAAATAGAGCGAATGAACACCGACGCTCAGCTCGCCATACGGCGAGAGAAGACGAAACCAAGGTTTCCTTTTATTGCAGTTGCTCGTTGAGAGACACAACTTGCGAGTACTTACGTACCTACCTCACTGTTTTAATGACACATACCTACTTACCTATAAAATGTGTGCTATAAAATATCCATCAGTTATCATCATCTACATCCCCCGAAGACCCTGATAATAGATCATCCAGAGCATCACCATCAACATGGTGCATCCCAATCCCAAAATCATCATGATCATCGCAGTTATTACAATCAGCGCACATCTCAATTGAGTGAGCAGACGGCGCGTGGCATCGTTCCACATCGTGTGCGCCATTATTAGTAAAGTGCGCGCTACTAGCAATCCATAAGTATCTACACCTCTTTTCATACATTTTCACACACATTCACTTTCCGATTCAACTACGAGACACAATAACGATCATCGTGTTCATGGCACACAAATATGATTCATCCATTCATTCATTCGAATGGTAGCGAGCACAAAGTTACCATCGATGCTGGAGTATGTGTTGCCTCTACCACTACAACAGCAGATCAGCAGCACATACCTTAGATCTGTACAATACCCAATCGGATCGTTACGAATGCTGAGCAAACTTATAATATGGGCGGGATCAATCCGCGATGATCATTTGTTCCTCAGTGTCAATCTTGACGGAAGAAAACACCAAAAATCGGACCAGACCACATGGTTGTATGGATGTATGCATCTCGGGTTGGTATCCATTTCTGCATATGGATTGTGAAGGACTTCGTCAGCTTGTTGGAGCCTTCAGCGCTATACCTACATACAACTTTTGTATAGGTATCTTTTGTGTTGATGTCATGTATGAAAACGGCACGATCGGGCACTTCCCTCTCGCTCAACAAACAGTATTTTTCATTATCTATTTGTGTGTAGATAGATACCTACTTTTTGGCTGTGTTCGTTCGCCACTGTGGTTAATGACTCTTCTAAAGGGGAAGTGAATATCCATCTACCACGGCAAAGTAGGAAATAATATAGCACTGGCTGGCCAATGTATTTATGTATCGCACTATCGCAGGTACGTATCTAGATAGGTAGATACGCTGGTATGTATATAGCGATGATTTCTCGAGGCAGATGTCTAGTTGGCTCGCTGTTTGCCTTTCATATAAATTGGCCTAGCCTTAGAGACGAAGTGATTTATGTGTTTATTGTTGAGCTGTTAGGTATATGCATGCATACAATCGCCATATTTTGATGCTGACTTCAGATACACACCATGTAGATACATAGGTATCTAGCTTATGCTTTCTTTTTTGTTTGTTTGATTTTTTTTTTTATCAATTTTTGTTTATAATTACTCCTGTTGCTGATGTTGTTGTTTGGTTTCTTCTAGTTGGTGGAGGGGTAGGCAATTAAAATTATGCGCGCTTGTTGGTCGTTGGATCGTTGGACTGATATTCTTTTGTGCTGTGCTGTTCAAAGTTTATTTTATCTAATGTAATTATGGTTTCCGTGGAACGAGCAATCATCATGCTGCTATTGGTTATGCGATGGTGATCTTCGTTTCTTGGGTCGTTATAACGGTAACATTAGACACCAATGCCATCTCTTTGCACACAGAGCAGCGTCTTAATTTAATTCTGGGATTAACATAAATTATTGCAAAGCGCGTCTAAAAAATTAAATGCGAATGTATTATGGAAAATCAGCCATCTTGAACGATCTTGAAACTTTGATTAGAACCGTAATAGAAGATAATGGATATATAGGTGGTACCTGGTTATGTGGAAGAAGTTAAAAGTGTCTCTTTGGTGCCATTTGGAAGAACACCATCCAGTGGAAGAATAATACAGACTTGTGATGTTGATCGATAAAGTGAGGACATTATTGATGGGCGTCAATGACGCCCCAGAATCACTATTGTGTGTACATGGAAAGAAAATGGTTCTAGTTGTCGGCCACTTCTATTTCACTTTGCTTTTGTCCAATTTATTGATTAAAAAGATACAATAATGTTACAAAGAGCAACAATCCATTATGTGTTGTGCAAACATATTCGACGTTTCGAGTAAATTAACGCTCTGCTGTAAGAGTTAAACGCTCGTTAGTGTCTGATGTCTAAGAGAACGCTAGTCGATGCTATTTTCTGTAGGAAAAATTAGTGCGACGTTTAGAAAAGGTAGTAAATTCATATTCATACCGAAGCCTGGCAACACCTCAAAAGCAACAAAACAAAAACCCAAAGATTTCAAGCAACTCAGTATGAGGTCTTTTTTCGCTCAAAACTCTCAAGAGAATCCTACGCCTCTTAAGCACGGACAAGGTGGATATAAGGTACCTTGCTATCTAAGTCACAACACGCCAATCAAAAAGGCAAATCAGTTGAGCCAGTCCTCAACTCGTTAAAATACCATATCGATAATTCCGTATAAAGGAATTCATCATTGCGGCATTCCTTGATATAGAGGAAGCCTTTAACGACGTTAAAACAAATTCGAATATCCACGTCCTTCGAAGGACCAACAGTTTTCTCCCTTGTAGAACAAATACTTAAAACCAGAGTGATAAAAGCTTCAGAGAAGCTCCTTCTAGAGACAAGGACAGCGGGGAAACTTCCAAGGAGGAGTTCTTTCCCCTAGAACCTTGTTCTCGATGACGTTCTACTCCAAAAAAGTTAGTAAACTGGCCAAAAACCTGAGGTCTCAATGTAAATTCGACAAAGACTGTGTAAAGGAGAAGCAAAATCCCATAGGTAAGAGGATTGATCCACTCTTCAGAAGCAAAATCCCATAGGTAAGAGGATCCACTCTTCATATCTCCAGCAATACTGGATACTTACGATTAAAGTTGGGCCGGAAGCTACACTGGAGAAAAATCATTCTCAAATAAATGGAAAAAACTCAACCAGTGGCATGTCTCAGCATCACGGGGCCTTGATAAGTTTTCCAGCAGCCGCCCGTCCAACCATGCTACACATCCTTCTATTCAACATCATACGCAAGTAAATGGCTGCTAGTAAACTGGACCAAAACCTGCGGTCTCAATGTTAATTCGACAAAGACTGTGTGAAGGAGAAGCAAAATCCCATAGGTAAGAGGATTGATCCACTCTTCAGAAGCAAAATCCCATAGGTAAGAGGATCCACTCTTCATATCTCCAGCAATACTGGGTACTTATAACTTAAGTTGGGCCGGAAGCTCCACTGGAGAAAAACCATTCTTAAATAAATGGAAAAAGCTCAACGAGTCTCAGTATCACGGGGCATTTAAAACTTTTCCAACAGCCGCCCATCCAACCATGCTACACATTTTTTTTTTAGAATGTACCTACACGCACTAAAGGGATTTTTGGATACCCTTATGTATAATGTAGTAGCTACACAGCGCGGGCGTTAAGGAAATTAGGGTTTGCAAATAGGGTTCCTTTCTATCGACATCATAGGCAAGGAAATGGCTGCCAATTTAGCATAACAACTGAGAGACTCTAATAAGTCGAGAAAGCAAGACACTGGCCATACCAGCATACTATAGATGCACCGCTATCTTCCAAATTCTAAGGTTCGACTGCCTTCGGCAATTAACTTCATTCAGCGCTTTAAACACTCGCGATGTCCTTAACAATGAGTCGCTGTCAATATTCAGGGAAAGGTATAAGACCCACCAAGAGAGGAAATCTGGACCATGGACATCCACCTCACTCATAATCTTCCGAATTGCAGCGTCTTTCAAGTCGAAATCACAGAAATTCGCCGCGGACTCGTTGACAAAGTTATTTCGTTAGCCACAGAGTTAAATAGTACCTCTTGCTCGGTACCAGGACATAGCGATGTCCAAGTGAATTGTGAAGCTGACAAATTGGCTAGAAGAGGCTCCTTCGGTACAAATAGCATAACTACTGCCAATACTGATACACTTATGTCGTTCGCTAGGTATTTCATCCACGCCGATGCGATGGAAAAAACAAATTCCTGCTGGAGCCAGCTAAGCCAGTTAACCGCTGGACAACTATGGCCACGCTAGACCGCAGAATACCAGAGATCGCTCTGGGGAAAAATTATGACAAAAAATCTTCCAAAATAAACAAAATCTGCTTGAAATGGAAATCATTTTATTTGTGCGTCTAAAATTACGAAGAAATGGTTTTGTCTCCAAAAGGAAACTTTACCTTTTTAAAAAGACTTTCAAAATCTTTTAAGTCCGAGCTTTCAATGGTTCAATCATACTGTTGTATGTGGATGAAAATGAAATAGCGAGGTGATTTAGTTCCCCTATAAATAACTTAGCTTTATTTATTAACTCGTTCACTTGGTGGTTTTCTAGAGAAGGCGGAAACGATGTCTTCTTGACCTACAAGTAACCTTGTCATCGTTCGGCGGCGGTCAAACGTCGATAAGGTTGCTTACTGGCAGATCGATAACAACTTTACTATTTGAGTGTTTCCAATGTATGGAATTCAGCAAACGGAATTAAAGTTTTTAACACATACCCTATCGAATCCCAAGGGTAACCCTGGCTGCAGATCCTTGCAGATCAGCTAGAACATTCAAAAAATACACACAGCCATAATCAAAGCCTTCATAATGATGGCAGTTGAATGTCATCTCTCACTCATTTCACAGTTTTCTTCCAAAATCGATCTTGCATCGCGATAAAAAAAAAAAGTTTAAATAAAGCACACATCAGCATAAGCCATAAGGCAATACCTATATGCGTGTATGAAGGTAGTAGGTATATACTCGTAAATACAACACAGCATATAGTACATACAATCCATCTAGAGCGCAATAGCAGTAAATAATTCAAAATTGTATTTAATGTGTCTAGGAGACGGTTCGCTGATTTAAGAACTCTTTAGAGCATGAAGCCACGAGCCACACGATAATATAGGAAGATTCAAATGATTTTTTGTTGTTGTTGTTTTTTGCCATGTTTTTCATCGTTTCTCTTATGCTAACCCATTATACAGTACTCAGGTGCAGCTGTGGCCTGTTGTTATAAGCTTGCGCACACTTTTTGAGCTATTTGAATCGGTATGGGTTTTATATATACGAAATAGTGTCGGTGCCGTTGCTTTGAAGACGTTTTCTTCTGGTTTAAAAAATTCAAATGCACATCGAAGGGATTTTTATTTTTAATGTGCATCCAACGAGAAATCGGTGCTAACGCTAAGATCTGGTCGTAGCTTGGTCTGAATCTGTAGCAAGGAAATTGGTAGTGTTACTTTATTCGATGTAGATACCTAAATACCGACTTTTAAGCAAAACAGTCACCCCTATTGCGAGTGTCAATCGACAATTGATAATTGACTATTTTCAATGTGTGCTATTGTGAACAAATCATTTTCATTGATATTCTTGTCAATCGCATTTTTTCAATTGACTGCGATTGACAAAATCCTTTAGAATCGTTCGTTCACAATAGCACACATTGAAAATAGTCAATTATCAATTGTCGATTGACACTCGCAATAGGGGTGAGTGACAAACTTCGGTCAATTAGAATCCGAAGGGGGGTAGGTACCTTCTCCTTCCTCCTTGAATGACTGGGAGGCTATGATCAAGATTAAAGGGATCATAACCCTCCGACTTAACTGCATCCCTACTGGTCCGTCTTTGGGGTTCGTTGAAGGACAAGAGAGCATAGGTAGCTACCTACATTTTTCGACGTTTCAACCTTATTGACGGACCGACCTAAATTTTTTGACGTTTTAACCTTAGGCCGGTGAGACCGACATTTTTGACGTTTTAACCTTAATGGCGGTAAGTCTATGATCAGGGTTAAAGGGATCATAACCCGCCCACTTTACCGCATCGGTACTGGTCCGTCTGTGGGGTTCGCCGAAGGGGTTAGGTAGGTACCTATTTGGGTAAAAAGAAGACCGCTATCATAGACAAAACGCTTGATCCCGTTGAGAGGATACATAACTACCTACATTTTTCGACTTTTCAACCTTAATGACGGACCGGCCTACATTTTTTGACGTTTTAACCTTAATGACGGTGAGGCTATGATCAGGATTAAAGGGATCATAACCATCCAACTCAACCGCATCCATACTGGTCCGTCGAAGGTGGTAAGGTACATATTTGGGTAAAAACAAGACTTCTAGCATAGACAACACACTTGATCCCGTTGAGTGGATAGGTACCTACCTACATTTTTTGACGTTTTAACCTTACTGACGGACCGACCTACATTTTTGAAGTTTTAACCTTAATGGCGGTGAGGCTATGATCAGGATTAAAGGGATCATAACCCTCCCACTTAACCGCATCCATACTGGTCCGCCTGTGGGGTTCGCCGAAGGGTTTAGGTACCTATTTGGATAAAAACAAGACCGCTAGCATAGACAAGACACTTGATCCCGTTGAGAGGATACGTAACTACCTAAATTTTTCGACTTTTCAACCTTAATGACGGACCGACCTACATTTTTCGACGTTTTAACTTTACTGACGGTGAGGCTATGATCAGGGTTAAAGGGATCATAACCCTCCCACTCAACCGTATCCATACTGGTTCGTCTGTGGATTTCTCCGAAGGTGGTTAGGTGCCTATTTGGGTAAAAAGAAGACCGGTATCATAGAATAGATACTCGATACTGTTGAGACCATAGGTATTGGCTGTCCAAAGACAAAAGAAACTACCCAAAAATGTCCCTTAAGGATTTTTTTCTCTGTTTAATGCTTGTCTCTACGCACCTTCATTTTTTAACGATTCTTTTTTTCAGGTTCCGCATTTTTACTGGGCGTTATCTTTTGAATTTTCTTTTGCATAGGAGTGCGAAGGACTTTAAAATAAAGCTTTACACTAAAATTTGATATTGCACTTCTTGCTCTATGAAACAGCGCACTGAAATTAAGGAGACACACAAACCAACTGAGTGTAGGAATTTATTTGTATGTCCTCGAACTATTTATTATTCTCCTCTCATACTCTCGACGTGCATCTATTCAACATGTAAATGCCCACCCCGCTCGCATGATTTCCCCACCTGTTACTCAAACTTGCGGATGCGTTTAACCAATTTCAGATGGTCTTTTTAAACGCACATCGGAAGTGCATTCAATTTATCTCTCCGCCCCACCCTCTGTCGCAAATTTTTCCAACCAAACTCGCAGACACTTGTTGCAGGGGAATGACATGAAATTTACCAACAACTATGATATTTAATTCATGGACAGCAGTAAATCCATCCGACGTACCCAATTAATATCCTTTTCGGTCAGCAGACGAAATACTCACATAAAAAAAAAAAAAAAACAAAAGAAAAACAAAAGAGAGAGTGGCTAAAAAACGAGGGAAAAACCAGATGGATATATCGGGGGGAGAATAAAAATATTTTCCACCAAATGTACAGATGGGAAGAATAAAAAATCGTCAAACCGTGAAAATTACCACCGAGTACCGACAAACAGACCCAGTTGGAGAGGGAATGGCAGTTATTTTAGGACACACACAAAACCATCGGAATCGGATCCCGCGCTGGCGAGAATTTTTTTTTTTTGCATAATGTTTGGTTCCCCTGCAGGGACAGGGAGTGTAAATAAATAATAATTTAAAGTCTCGCCTCGGACAGGGGAAACACAAAACACTTTTATATGTAGCATCGCGTCGGTCGTCTTCGCAGTAGCGTCATATTCTTGATGTTTATTTGGAGGAGTTTGAATTTCTAGGCAAAATTTATGTTAACCTTTTTTGAGAGAGAAATAATTAGGTATTTTTGGAAGGCTAATGATTTTGACTTTTTTAAGTTCTGTCAGTGGCCCACCTCTTGCGAAAGCGTCCCTTGTCATGAGAGACTTCGCAGAAATTTGCCGTTGGGAATCGAGTGCCTTCCATTCGTGTCAAAAATACACAATAATGGTTGGAGAAGCTAGCTCGAAGGTCCGGTTTGGGACGTTAGGTCCTCCAATTTTAATCTTAATAGGGACCAATGCTTTATTCTCGCATAGGTCTCGTGAAGACGAATAGGTACCCGTGAAGAGACGGGTTAAGAATATCACTACAGCGCGGAAGAAGAAGAAGGTCTGGTGCAGAAGAAGTGCACCCAAGAAAAGAGTTTGAAGGGCCGGTGCCGGGAGTTGGAAAAAGTATCTCGTTTGCCGGCTGATACAAAAATGGTTAGCCATGAGCTGAAACAGAACAAACTTGAAAATGAACATCTACGAGCTTGTCACTCGGAGGGGGAGAAGATTCGGAAGATTCCTTCGCCAAAGTTCTTAACAATAGGAAAGTATCTATCTATACATGTATGGGCTTGGAAAAAGTTTGTTTTATTACTTGAAAACGATAAACAATCGGGCAAATCTGAACTTGTGGCGAGGCGAGGTGCTTGCTGAGAAGACGCTTGTCTTGGTTCGAGGGAAAGTTTTTTTTTTCGAGAACAATTTATAAACGAGACAGCACCACCAAAAAGGAGTCTGATGATCGCGAAACAGCGCTGCAACCAGTCCCCGTGTTACGTGGCAGCAATTACAAGATGTTGTTCATTTAACAATTTCAAAAGTGGTCAAGGCCAACTTCTTGTATATGAGGATTGTTGGCGACGCCGACAGAATAAGTATTTGAGAACTTTTCAGCACAATTTTTCATGGCAGCACATCCACAACCTCGCAGTTGCTCAGATTGTACGAAGAAATCCACTGCCAAAGGAAGAAAGAAAGCAAGTTTCGATAAGCGAATCTTCTAGAATGTATTTAGACGCCACGGATTTTTTAAAGTGTTCAAACAATTTAATCTTTTACGTTTTAAAAATAAAGAAATTGTCACTAAATGAAGTGTAGTTGGTAATTAATTAAAGTGGATACATTCTCGACAACAAGGATGAAGATGGCGGCAGGAAGGACTTTTCACATACCAGTTTTCTTGTCTGCAGGAATGGGTACAAATTCTGTTTACACCCTATCCAAAGGGTACAATTTCGACTCAAAGCTTGTAGCTAAATATTATTCTTACATCCCTAGGATCAGCATCGAAAGTTTGTGAATCTACCATGCGCCACTGCTGTAAGTGATCAGGTGCCGAATTTTTTTAATCCTCATCTTCGTCGAACAAAGCCCTGGTCAGTGAAATGAAAGCCAAATGGAGCACCATTTGGTTGGACGTTTACTTAACCCTCGGGTTAAAGATTGCAACATAATCCTGGGAGAGGCAATCGCTCAGTAACACCGTCACGTCCTGATAGAAAATGTTATTGGAGACAAATATAGAAAACAAAATGGATACAAATATAAAAAAACAAAAATGTCTGCCAAAATCGAATGGTAAAGCCGCTGGCTCCTGCCGTCCTGCAATAAGCATATAAGCGCCGTTTTGAGGACTCACGAGACCTGTAAATAAAATAAGTGGAAGTAAGACTCAAAACGATCCTGTGGGCCACATCTCTCTGGCAAAAACACAATTCGTAAAATTCGGCGAGGTTAAGGGCAAGACGATTTTTCTCTTCCCGAAAATCCGCGGTGGATGGGGTCCTCCGCAGGAGATTCGTCAAGAGCAAAGATCCCTTCTGGCCGGTTCCTCGATTATCTTGTTCTCCTCAATGTTCCTATGTCCTGGAACCCAGAGGAAGGCGATCATAAAACGCAGGTTAGCCCGTGTCAATACCTCTCTACATTATTCTCAAGTAGCTTCGACGTAAACGTGGTTGAATTGACAGTCTTAATTGCAGCCCGACTGTCCACGAATATGGCGATGTTGCATTTCCAAGATTTCCATTCCGTTCTGGATATTTTTGGACGTAAAGTTTGGATGTTGGGTAGTCAGTGGGATTTGGCTGTTACTACTGTGGGGAAGTGAGTATAGGATCTAGCGGACCAAGTACCAGTTTCTTTTAATCCACTGTGCCCCACGATACTCTGGTTTTGATATGCAGGTCAAGGGGTAGAAAATTGAAGATCACATCTAGCGCTTCGGCCAGACTCTACCGTTTTGTGTTCCGATTCCAGACGTTCTTTGGACTGTGCCGAATCTGTTGATTTAAAATGCTTTACTAAAGGCAGGCCACCAAACCAGGGACCCATACGGATAGGGCGTACAACGCGCTTTATATGTACAGAGAACCATTTTTGGCCCTTTTTTCTTTTTAAAAAAGGAAATCCCAGAGCACTCCCAGAACACTCAGACTCGTCCAACGGTCCATTTTACTACCAGGAAGAAATCCTCTTTTTGGTGAAGAGGTTGGGGAGAACAAGGTGTCATTCATTTCTCTCCATTATTGGGTAGCGTCGGGATTGAACCTTTCACCACACAGGTCACAAGCCAACACACTAATCTCAACACCGTCGCCACCGAATTATTTACGAGCACGAAATAGGCTATTCACACCAAACCAAAAACGAGGTTTTGCACGTTTTCCTCAAAACGAGCATCAAAAACACTTGTTTCCCCATTTATTTTTCATAAACGAATAGTTTTCGTAAACCACTAGTTGTTGATAAAAGGTCTAGAAAACGAGTACCTATTCCAAGGCACAAACCTTTTGAACATAGCGACACTACGGTGCGTGCAAATTGACACTCCCAAAAACACATCTGTCACTTAGCTGTCATTGAAGCAACTGGCAACGCCTCCTGAACTGACTTGCAGGGGTCCCCCGTATTTTATTTTGTGCTTGGATTGTTTCTGACTAATATTCAATAAGAATGACTTCTATTGATGGATCGCCAGTTGTCCAATTAATATTAACTTAATCGTATCGTATATACGTATTATACGCTTTCCAAACTGTGATTTTAGTGCACATTAGTACGGGTTGTCTTGTCTATAGTGATTGTTAAATTATTTAACTTCTTGAAAAATTGTGAGTATTTGTAAGTATTAAATATTTTATTTAATTTTTGCAATTGTTTTTGTAATAATTTTAAGTAAGTTTTTTATTTAATATTAGTATCTAATTATTTTGAAATGTTCTACGATCATTTCGTTTACGACTACAACTTAAACTTGGACTTTTATTATTTACCTATTACATAAATGTGTATTTTTTTTTGTTTTAGCATCAAAAATGAAAAGAGTTAAAGAAAGTGGGGTATCTTACCGTAAAAAAAGAAGATCTAAATTGGAAAATATTAAAAAAAATAAGGGGCTTTACTTAACCTTAGAACAGTGTATCCTCCTATCAATATATTTCCGTGTTTTGGCGAGCTGTACTCCCCACTGCATTTTATATGCAAATTTACAAATAATTTAAGGCAGTGAATTGTTTTATTGGTTAAATACTTTTATTAAGTACATGAATATGAAAATGGATTAAATTTGTTTAACGCAGGGACTTACATGGCTCACAGGATTAAAGGTTTCTTTTGTTGTGACCCATCAAATCCATTGCAATTTTAACGGAAGGCTTCAGTGGAAGGCTGCACAGGTTGTCTAGGTGTGTTTGAACCAACTCAAGTGCTCTTTAAGAAACATTTGATGTCATAGCTCAAAAAGTCATAAGGCTGCAAGTCCAGCCACGTCAACCATGTTGTGAAAAAACACCATCACCATTGCTTTTCCTGTTGCAGGTGTAGTTGAGTACCATTTTGTCGAATGTGTCGACACCAGTGGCGAGGCGCCCATATAACTCGATTCACGCCGGGTTACCTTTTAAAATTCTACCTTTCAACAATGTTTCAATCCAACAAGCAACATGCATCTTAATGTGTGTATATAAACATAAGATTTGTATGTTTCCTACACCTGCACTTGCAAGCAACAAATTCTACCAACCCACCTCCTGCTATTCACCTGCTCTCATTTCGTTATACTGCTCTACGCACACAAATACTCACACCATTGCATGCCTATTCTTCAACATCCGCACATCCTCCTCTCCATACCCCATAAGACACACATACGCAAAGCGATAGCAAAACAAAGCATAGTAACCCGGAAATTTTCGCGTTATGAAATATGTGGCTGGTTAGAACAAATTTGCTTTCTTTCCTTGTTTTCCCCTTATCGTTCACCGCGTTTGACTCCTCTCTGTTTGATACACGCTTCCTTATGCAAAAATATAACCCGCTTTTCAGCGACTTATTTGGCGAGTTTTGTATGTAGCTGAGGTGAGTTCTGTTTGGAAAATTCAGTTGTGAAGCAGACTGCGATGTGTACCTTAAAGTAATATTGAGTGGAATTATTGTTGTGCAATATACCTATAATTATTTAAAGTGATCGAAAACAGTGAAAAGTGTGAGAAGTGTGAAAAGTTTAAATTGTTTTGTTTTCAGTTAGATTCAGCAAAGGAGAAAAAGGCATTATTAACAGTAAATTGTTGTTTAGTAGATTTGCTTTTGGAAGAAGAAAATTATTTTTAGTTTTCTTAAAAAAAAAAGTTATAGAGATAGGACGCTCTACTCCTTCTATGAAAATAGATTATAAGCGCAAGGATGGTTTTGTTTCGCATTTCAACGCATCCATATATAAAAAATATACTTGGTTGACTGGTAGTTGAAAGCTCAATAAAATGTTTTGTTTTCCTTATCTCCTTTTTTCTAATTCTCCTAGTGTTTGGAGTCGCACGGGCTACGCTGACATAAACAATTTAATTAATTCGGCAAATAAACATGTCAAGACGGAAAAACACATTCGTAGCTGTTTATCTTTGCACGAATTCGGTACTGATCGTATTGAAACCTCGTTAGGTAATTCCTTTGTAGCTCACAACAAAAAAGTTGATAGAAACCGTAAACTAATAGAACGTTTTATAGATACGGTAGTTCTTTTAGGCAAACAGGAACAAGCATTTCGGGGTCATAATGAAAAGCCAGATTCTAATAATCGTGGCAATTATGTCGAAACACTTTTATAAGTATGACCAGTTAATGGACTCTCATTTGGAACAGTGTTCCAACTTAGTGCCGTTTTGCTTTACTTATCGGAGGAAGGAGTAGAGGAAAGATTTCTTGGGTTTTTTGACGTGAGTGAGAGTCGAAATGCCGATGAGCTCTCAAAACACATTTTCAATATACTTGATGCATACGGTTGCAAGGAGAAATTAGTTGGGCAATCTTACGATGGGGCCGCGGTTATGTCAGGGGAAGTAGGTGGTGTTTAAAAAAAAGTCCTGGATGCTTGTCCAATGGCTTATTTTATTCCTTGCTACGCACATGTGTTAAATTTGGTGTTATCTCAATCACTGGAAAATATGCCTGAATTGAAAGTTTTTTTTGGCAATATAAACACAATAGTACGCTTCTTTAATAAATCAACTAAACGTTCAAATATTTTAAAACAAATAGCAAACAGACGCATGCAGGGAGTATCAGAAACTCGCTGGCATACCCATTCCCGAATAGTTAACGTTATTTTTAACTGTAGATTAGATATTATTGAAAATTTTAAGCAAATATTAGACCATCCAAAAGAATGGGACACTGACGCACTTTCAATGGCCGACAGTTTATTGCTTAAGTTAGAAGGGAAAGACTTTTGCTTTTTTCTGCACGCGGTTTCCGAAATATTTGCTAAAACCGATGTATTGTTTAATTTAATACAAAATAAACAAACAGATGTTGAAGTTGCTAAGCGAGAAATCGAGTGTTTTGAGTCTTGGCTTTCTACTGAGTTTCTAAACAAATTTGATTTAATTTTTGAAAGTATAAATGATTGTGCTGAACCTTCACGGAAACGCCGATTACTTGATTTTGATTTAAAGACTCACTATAAGCGCCTTTTTGTAGAAATAAAGGACAATATTATATCTCAAATTAAGACACGATATAAATCTTTCACGGATTTAATTTTTTTGGATTTACTCAATAAATCAAAATACAGTCGTTTTGCTCAGTCAAGCCCAGATGATAAAATATCTTCGGTGATTAACTTTTTCCCTGAAATTTTCGATTTTGCAGGTTTAAAAAATGAGCTGAAAGTTCTCTATACTACGTCTTCACTTCAACCACTTGACGTTTTATCCCTCTATAAACATTTAAGAAGTGAAACATTTTCCCAAATCTTAAAATTAAGTGGACTATTTTTAACACTACCAATGACTGTTGCTTCCGTGGAGAGATCTTTTTCCACTCTGAAAAGAGTTCATACATATTTGAGAAATTCTCAAGGAGAAGACAGGCTGGCTTTCTGATTTAACACTTTTATCCTTTTCTATGGATGGCGACTCCTTTTAAAAATAAAAAGTAGGCCTAACTTTTATGAAAGAGTTCTTGCAGAATACGTGAAAAAAGGTAGAAGAATAGACTTAGAGTACAAATAAAAAAAAAAAATTTAACAAAATTTTTCAAATTTTTTTCCAAATTCTACTGTTTTTGATTTTAAAAAATATTAATGATTAATAATTAATGATTCCACTCTGAAAAGAGTTCATACATATTTGAGAAATTCTCAAGGAGAAGACAGGCTGGCTTTCTGATTTAACACTTTTATCCTTTTCTATGGATGGCGACTCCTTTTAAAAATAAAAAGTAGGCCTAACTTTTATGAAAGAGTTCTTGCAGAATACGTGAAAAAAGGTAGAAGAATAGACTTAGAGTACAAATAAAAAAAAATATTTAACAAAATTTTTCAATTTTTTTTCCAAATTCTACTGTTTTTGATTTAAAAAAATATTAATGATTAATAATTAATGATTCCACTCTGAAAAGAGTTCATACATATTTGAGAAATTCTCAAGGAGAAGACAGGCTGGCTTTCTGAATTAACACTTTTATCCTTTTCTATGGATGGCGACTCCTTTTAAAAATAAAAAGTAGGCCTAACTTTTATGAAAGAGTTCTTGCAGAATACGTGAAAAAAGGTAGAAGAATAGACTTAGAGTACAAATAAAAAAAATATTTAACAAAATTTTTCAAATTTTTTCCAAATTCTACTGTTTTTGATTTTAAAAAATATTAATCATTTATATTTTCTCTTTTTAACTTTGTACAAAAACTATTTTTAAAATATTTTTATATATTATAGATATAAAATCTATACATTTTTGTAAATACTCGTATTATGCGTGAAGCTTCTTAATTTAAATTTTTATTTATGTATTTATTTATTTAACATACCGTGATTTATGAAGTTCCTTTTTTTTATTACTTACTATCAATTTTCTTTAAGGTACAGCATTTGCATCTGCCAAAAAGGTTTCTTTCGAAGCCACTTTTATTATACTTTAGGTTCATTGTGAATTTAAGCTTAAATGACTTGAAGTATAAAAAATTGGCTTGAATTGCTTTACTTCTATGCGATTAGCAGTACACAATATAATTTCAGAAAGCGTTTGCAGGTGCATATTTTTTCCGACTTACCATTTAACATTTTCCACGCCACGCCACTGGTCGACACCACCTTTGTGTTCGTTATAATAATGAATTATGATTGGTTTCCTTGTATTTTCATGTAGGTAGACATTCATGTTGGTAAAACATTCTTTTTGGAGTCAGTCGTGTAGCTCACAAGAGATCTGAGAAGCAGAAAACTGAAGCAAGCGGACCCCTTTTTTTCACATGCTTCGATCGATGAAAACAGCTCGTGTTTGTTGGATCAAACTGTACCCACTAGAGTTGCATTGTGGGAATACATATCCATTGCCAATGGATAACTGGTAAAAAAGTTTTCTATGGTAATGTTTGCCCCAATATTCAAACTGCGCTCGGAAAGTCGAAGAACCAAAGCATGTAAAATTCCAGTCGATCTCTGTTCGTTTGTCTGAGTAGGTACCCAAATAAATCTCAGCTGATACCGGATAGTTCGTTTTGGAATCCACAAGCCAAAATATTTTAATTCCATACTTTCCTGGATTTGATGGTATATTCTGACGAAAGCTGCATCTGTTTCTCGACGTTACCAACTGCTCATCAATCGTTAGTTCTTTGGATGGAACAAAAGCAATCCAGCTATACGGGTTCTTGAATCATCATAGCGCAAAAAACGAGAGATTTGCTGAAATCGCTCCAATGACATCACTGCCCTATAGAATGGCATATGGGATTTGACGAATAAATCTTTAGCTTGAACTGAATTTGAATTCTCAGCGCCAGCATACAGTTAAATGCCAATATAAGCATAGATCTCATCGACATTGGTATTATGCCAAGCTCGCAGTTTTTTCGGATTATCTTGACGCTGGTTATCGACAATTTCCCTTTTAGCTTTTCTATTTGTCTCTTAGATAATTGATTCAATAATAGCAGTTGGCATATTATTTGTCGACAAAAGTCTCTGGGCTAAAAGAGGCATACTCCACTATATTCTTCTTCATTTCCTCAGTTATCCTTTGTTCTGCAGCACTAGGAATCGACCACCAAACAATTTTGTCATTTTTGCCTGGGAACATATATTTCTGGCCACGATTTACCACAGCTGCTACGCATGAAAGCAGACTGTTTTTCGACGAAAGTCTCGGTGCTACAAGGAGCAGACTCCAATCGACAAATTTTTCATTTGATCAGTCCTGGTTTGCTCTGTAGCACTGGCCATCGACCACCAAACAGTTTTGTCGTGTTTGCCTTTGCCCATGTATTTTTGCCCACGATTTGCCTCAATTGCTAATTCTGTTGTTTCCACATGATGTCGCTCAATATCTGTCAAATGGATATCCTGAATGGGGTCGAAATTAGCGAGTGGGTCATCAACATTTGAATCGTCGCAATGCAATTCATACGTCGGATCGTCATCAGAAGAAAATCTTCTATGGCAAATATACCTAGAAGATCATTTAGTTTGTCAACTAAGAACAAGAATATTGCCTTAAAACATTTTTTCATAACTTTGAACAATGAATATTTACCAACCTAAACAGGATAAAACGCGATTGAAACCGCAATTCCATACAAAATGTACTAAGAAAAATAATGGGGAGTACAGCTCCCCAAACACGTATAGAGGTAACATTGTTTTAGGCGCTCTTACACGAAACTCATCGAAAATTTGAATTTGAATCCAATACTTTTGCAAAGGGAACGGTACATTTCATACAATATGCTGAGATATTACGTTGGTGTGACATAGTTTGTTGTTTGTATTCATCATTCAAAAGTGTATGGGGAGTGCAGCACCCCATACACGGTTCTAAGTAAGCTTGCCATACGTCCCGGTTTGACCAGGGCAGTCCCGGTGTGAGGCTGCTGTCCCGGCGTCCCGGCCGGTTTGGCATTTGGTCCCGGTTTTTATTTTTTTCATCAAAATGTATTTTGACGTAAAAAAAAGCGTCTAGCTCCACATAGATTAATAATAATTATGTTTTCCTTTGCGCAGTCTCACGAGCAGGATCATATTCTGGTAACTGCAATCCCTCTGTATCTGAATCTTCAACAATCACATTATTGAATTCACCATATCTTGCTCATCTTTGTGTATTCTGAGAATTGGTGCATACACAAATGGTTTTGAAAGTTCAGTTGAAACTCATTATCTTGCAGTTTTTAATTGCATTGTTTTGGTTCACCCGCGTCTTATCGAGTGACATATATAAATTCTGAATCTATAATAATTATCAACATGCCTAAACGAACATGTAAATTTAATAGTGATCTCGAAAAGGAATATCCTTTCTTAAATAGACTGTGTTCTAGCTCTGATCAAGGTGAAAGGGTTAGATGTGGGCATTGTAGTGCCGATTTTTCAATTTCTCATGGTGGTCGGTCGGACATTAAAGACCACTTGAAGTCGAACAGACATAAAAATAGTCTTTCAGCAGCTGCTAGCTCTTCCAAGGTTTCATCTTATTTTAAGTCTGCCTATCCGAATGACATGAATTTAGCGCTTGCAGCCAAGGAGTCAACTTTTGCGTATCATACAGCAAATCATAACCTTAGTTTTAATTCAAATGCGTGTTCTTCCAAATTAATATCAAAGTTCTTCGAACCTAAATTTGGTCTTGAAAAAACTAAGACTGAAGAAATTCTTGTTAGCGTCATCGCCCCGTTTGCTTAAGACGAAGTACGTAAAGATCTTGAGAAAACAAACTTTGTGACCGTTAGCATGGATGCTTCTAACCAAAAAGAAGTGAAACTAGTTCCTGTGGTAATTCGATATTTTCAACCGGAATCCGGAGTGCAGATCGAACTCTTAGACTTTAAATCAGTTGATGGGGAGACAGCAGCTATCTTGACAGATCATCTCGTATCCATTCCAAAGAAAAACAATTTAGAAAGTAAAGTTCTAGCTTTTTGTGGAGATAATTGTAACACGAACTTTGGTGGCGTTCTAAGAAGAGGACAAAATAACGTTTATGCATTGCTTCAAAAAGGAACTGGGAAGAAACATCATTGGTATTGGCTGTGGTGCTCACATTGTGCACAACACTATTCAAAATTCTGTGGATGTTCTCCCAATTGAGATTGAAGCGTTGGTAGTAAAAATTCACAAATACTTCCTTATTTACACTGTGCGTGTAACTCAGCTCAAGGAGTTTTGTGATTTTGCAGGGATAGAATACAGAAAACTGTTACAACATGGGAGCACACGGTTCCTTTCTTTACTTCCAGCAATCGAAAGAATATTGTAAATGTACGAAGGATTGAAAGAGTACTTTTCTTCCCTGGAACTGTGTCCGGTCCTCATCAAAAACTTTTTTGATGATGAGCGGGGCGAAATGTACATGTGGTTTGTCCATTGGCAGCTTTCACTGTTCAACAAATCTGTGCCTTCAATGGAGAAAGACAAATCTGTGTCTTCAATGGAGAAAGACAAATCTAGTGCAACTGATGTTGCGAGTGCCCTTCAAAATTTAAAAACAATCCTTGAAGAGAGGAGGGACAGCAAGTTCATCCCTAATGGTGCAAAAAAACTACTGAGAACTCTTGCCGAAAAAGGTGAAACTGAAGACAGCCTGTCCAAAATAAACGTAGATTTTAGAAAATTTTACGACAGGTAAGTTTCATTGAGAAAAAAAATAAATTACTTGTGTATTGTTTTATTATGTCACAATTTTTTAGTGGGTAGCGGTAGACCAAGGTGACTACTGCTGCAATAACTACTTTTAAAAAAAATAAATAATTGTCTCCTTTTTTACAGGTGACACGCACATTGAACTTTGGGAAAACAGTTTCGGAGGTTCATATGACTTTCAATGGATAAACCATACCTCTTTTGAATGGAAAGATGTAGAGAAGACTGCTGAGAAAATAAACGAGAGCCTGGGAAAAGAAGCTTTGAACACAGATGAACTATTTGATGAGCTTGTCGTTGCAAAGAAAGTCTGGAAAACTGTGACTGAGCAAAATAATATGGAGCCAAAGCTTACAAGCGAAGAGATGTGGTCAAAGGTCTTCTGTCAATGCAAGGAAAATGACATTCCTGTTCCTAATCTCAAACTCATTGTGGAGTATATATTCTGTCTGCCAGGAACTTCAGCTCCAGTTGAGAGAGTTTTCTCTCTCATGAACAACACATGGGGAGATGACAGAGGCCAAATGCATGAAACAACTGTGAGAAGTCTCATTCTTTGCAAAATGAACATAGGGCTTAGTTGCAGCGACTTTCATGACAAAATAAAAAATAACAATAAATTCCTTGAAAAGGTCCATTCCAAGGAAAAGTATCGTAGTAGCAACAGCAATCGAAAGACGATGATGACTAATAATGTAATAAGTTACTAATCTCTATAGATTAAAGAAAAAAATAAAAACAAACACATTTTGAACAATTTTTTTTTTTAAGTGTCTTGTCCCGGTTAGTCGTTTCAAAAATATGGCAAGTCTAGTTCTAAGGTTAAATACGCCTGACACTGTTGATCTGGTAGCTATTAGAAAGGTTGACATTGTTCCTAAGGATCGAATTCCAACAACATCTACTTAATTAGAGTCTGCATCTGTATGTCTAGACATGGGCTTCGGTAGCTTAGAAACAGAGACTGATATAGGATCGGCATTGTCTGCCATTCAATATACCAAAGCTTGGACGATATTGGAAAAGCATCCTGTAAGATCTAAAATCTGTGACAAATTTCAATCATGTCATGTCATGTCATGTCACCAGAAATTCAAAATGAATTTATAGCAATTTTTGGAAATAAAGTTCTCCAACATATCATCGGACAAATAAAAAAGGCTAAGTATCATTCTATTATATTTGACGATCTGTTAGTACAAGTAGTGGAACCTTTTTTAAATTTTATTGCAACAAAAGATAAAAATGCTGAAGGAATTTCAAAATGGATTTTGAGCAAGTTTAAAGCTGATGGCGTCGATATAAGCAAACTGTATAGGTCAAGCATATGATAATGCTGCTGTTATGGCTGGATGACATTCAGGAGTTCAGCAAAGAATTAAAGAAATAAATCCCAAATTTGAAATCGTTCCTTGCACAAAAATATTTACAAACAAAGGGACTTGACATAAGACTGTGAGCTCAGAAAGTAAATGCTTTGCAGATGATACTGATAGAGAATTGAGAGAAATGGGCAGAAGCGTGTAAGTTAAGCAAAAAATATGTGAGAAGAACTTGGCATTTCTATGGAACCTCGGAGGCGCAGAACAAAAAGGAAAATTTTTGATGACCGAACCATAGATGCTAACTTGTCTTATGAGAACGAGTTGAGACGAAAGCTGTTTTCTTCCTTAGATAGAACTATTGTAGAAATTTGTGATTCGGACGACACCACATGTTATCTAGACTACGCTTCTGCCAAAATTGACGATCAGGACTTCAAGCTGGAACCACTTCGACTGCAAACTTTCATTACTGTTACAGGCAACGAAAATAAATTAATTAATGCTGACTCACTGGAATTATTAAAATGTATTGTAAAATCCAAGCTTGATGATACTCTGCCTAAATTATAATAATGCTTCGTGTATTCCTCACAATTGCCATAATGAATGCCCGCTGTGAGAAGAGTTTTTCAAAATTGAAATTAATCAAAAATTATTTAAGGCCAATAATAGCCGTGTTTCTTTGCACGCGGATATATAGGGATAATTTGAAATTTGCATGTAAAATACAACAACAACTTATCCAATATACGCTAACTTTAGCGGCGATAAACAGTGCTGCCAAAATCCATTTTCTTCGTTTCTGATGAATTGTTGCGATGAATTTTTCAGGAAAAGTCAAAGTTTGACATCTGACACATCCCGCCGAATATTTTATTCGTGATTTTATTATTATTATTTTTTCAAACTTCATTTTAAGGGTAATTGAATTTAGCAAATCTGTTAATGTGAAATTGTTTTTTATGTTTTTTATAATCTTAGAATATGCTTGGCATCAATTTCAATTGGCAGAAGTAAATATTTTTCAATTTCAGGATTTTCTATGCAAATTTCTTAACTATAACTTACAGCTGTGCCACGGTGCATGTCATAGGTGCATGTGTGCTGCCAAGTTTTTTTTGATGAATTCTTAAGCGGCGATGGTCGTTTTTTTTATGCCAATCCTATATCCGCGTGCAAAGAAACACGGCTAATGAGTACCTACTTTAAGGCTTACTAATTTGGCCATCTTGCCTATTGAGCAAAAGGTGTGTGATGCTATAGATATTGATAGTGCAATAAGTCTTCGCTCTTAAAAAAAGGAGACGTACAAATTTTTAGTTAAAAACAGAAGTTTTGTTTTAACTCTAACAAGTAAATTATTTTTCAATGAAAATATAAACATTAAATTAATAAATAAAGAGGAAAACGATTTGCGTTTTATATTCAATTCGCTAACAACTTAATGTTGTTGATCGTCAAGGTATCAGTGTTCTATACCTGTTATATCAATGTAATGAATGTGATTATTATGTTGTTAAACATGTACCTATACCTATATGACATTTTTATTTGTAACCTAAACAATACATAATGATAGTGACTGTTCTTTCCGAAAATATCTTTAGCATCACTGTATACTGTATTTTTTTTAAATTGAAATACCTAAATAAGAGGGCCGCAAAATTTTCTTCCGCACCGGGCGGCAGATACCCACGCTACACCACTGCGCTGATACCACAGCTTGAAGGCTTATCAATATCTGCTTCCATGATAGGAGACATTTTTGGTACTAAGTCATCCACATATGCAACCACCTTAATTCCCTCATTGTCGAGTTTTCCCCTTAGTCGCTTTTACAACAAGCAGTGATTACCAGGGTATTCTCTCATCCGTCCCTGCAAGTTGTATTTCAGTACCCATTTGCTCCCAAGCACTATTATAACCAAAACGCAGGTAAAATATTTCGAAACCATGTTTCGCAATTAACAACTTTCTATGGAAAAGTAATGACGTTCCCTAAAAAAAACACAACAACAAAAATTCACCCACTTATGATTTCTACATCAATTAGAAAAGAAACATAAGACACACGCAACTCTCGAACAGTTCGCCCACAGTTGGTACCTTGACAGTTGAGTAAACCCGGAAAAGTCTCAACGTAAAAACATAAAAATGAATTTCCTAACAAATTTTTAATTGTAACAGCAAAACACGAAGACGGTAGTGTCTCCCTTCCCCATTAAATTCCACTGAAGAGTTAGCCGGAAAGGGGCACAGTACCCATGCATTTGGTCACATTCATAATACACACACGGCGAACAATGTTTTGAAGCTATGGTCAAGCCCTGTTTAAAATGTGTGCTACACTTCACCACAAACAAAATCTTTCCAAAAAGGAATCTACCTATACTTACTCTCGTTACCTTGTACATTCATTGCCCCCTCGCCATCGCATCCACCCCATCAGCGTCTACCGCACATATAGCACGATACACTTTAGCTACTTTCGTTTATTATAAAATGTTCGGTCTTTTCTCATCCCCCCCCCCCCCCCCAACAAATTTTTAAGTAATGTACATTCGCTCATAAGTTTGTTTGTACTCGTACGTCGCGTTCGTATGGCTACACACATTCTCGTCAAAAGGAATCACGGTCCGGTGATCCTCTTCAATTAAAAGGTCGCATTCGCATTCGAATTTGTTGATATGTTCCCCATTCGTTGATATGCTTGTTGTTGTTGTTGTTGCGGTGTTGTTAGAAAATACATACGGAACCCAACAGATAATTGTCTGATACAGTAAATTTTCGAATTAACAAAGAAGTCTGATGTTAAAAAAAAATAAAAAAATAACAATAATGACACACAAAAGTAGTTAAAAAAAACCGAAGAAAAAATAAAAATAAAAACCATGGACAGTCCAATGAGCAAAGTGGAATCCGAATACGATTTCGCAGGCATAATGTTAAAAAGTTTTGTGGATTCCGCTATCCATGATTTTATTGATGGACATAAAGTTGCATCATAAAGTTTAGTTGCTACGAGTTGCTTTGATTTTGTAGTGAAACTTTTAATGTGACAGGGCGGAAGGGAAGTGGTCAAGTTTGCCGCGATAAATAAGGGATTCACTAGAGAGATAGTTAACTGCATCCATGTGACGGAAATTCGTATTCATGGATGTACTCACGTTAACAACTCACTCAGTTGATGATTAGAAATTAAAGCCTTACAACAATTAACAATGTGGAAGGCGTTCTAAAAAAATGCAAGTTGCCCAGATTTGGGTTCCCCTACAGGCGGACTAGCGTGGATGCAGGTTGGCAGGGTTATCAGTCCAGATTTTGACCTCTTCGTTAAGGAAGAAGAGGATGGCTCCCGAAAAGTGGGGTCATGTTTTCGGAAATGTCATTAGACTGTTGCAATAAACGAGGATAGGTGCTTTCCTACAAAATGAAAATTGCCCAGATTTTGGTACCGCTACAGGCGGATCAGCGTGGCAGGGTTATCAGTCCAGATTTTAACCTCTTCGTTAAGGAAGAAGACAACAGCTCCCGAAAAGTGGTTTCATGTTTTCCCAAAGGTCCTTAAACTGTTGCAATAAACGAGGATAGGTGCTTCTCTACAAAATGCAAGTTGCCCATGGTACCCCTACAGGCGGACCGGCGTGGATGCAGTGAAGTGGCAGGGTTATCAGTCCAGATTTTAACCTATTCGTTAAGGAGGGAGATGATGGCTCCCGAAAAGTGGGGTCATGTTTCGCAAAGGTCCTTAAAGTGTTGCAATAAACGAGGATATAGGTACTTCCCTACAGAATGCAAGTTGCTCAGATTTTGGTACCCCTACAGGCGTTCCAGTAAAGATGCAGTTAAGTGTGAGGGCTTACTTACTTAGTTACTTAGGTGGAGCTACACTCCGGGGTGGACCTGGACCTCAACCAATAGTCCTCTCCAATTAGCACGATCTTTGGCTAATTGCCTCTAGTTGCGCACTTTAAATTGGTTGAGATCCCCTTCCACTTGCGCGCGCCACCTAAGGCGAGGTCTTCCTCTACTGCGGTGTTCCTCCGGGTTGGAATCGAAGACTCAAAGTGTGAGGGCTATGATCCCTTTAATCCTGATCATAGTCTCACCGTCATTAATTGAAACGGTCCCGCAGGTGTGCATGCAAATCCGTGAATTGGCATGACTAGAGATCACCATGGGACCATGGACGTGCCAAAATGGTACTAAAAAGAGAGAGGCCTTATAACCCGGATCACACAAATGAAACAACATCAACATTTGATTGGGATTACTGATGAATCCCGTCTCTACACGGGAATTGGCCAACAGAAAGTAACTAAACAATCGAACACCAATCAAGCGGAGCTGCACTTATTGCTTCCATGGCGGAGTGCCAAGGGCGCTTTTTTGAGAAGGCGCTGTCCCCTAAAGAGTCCCATTTGGGGATTCGATTTTTCAAAATTAAGAAAATGGACGCAGTGGTTAAGTGTGATGGATTACGAACCCGGAGCCGGAGTAACAAGGTTTTTTTTCCAACTACAACCTCTTGCGAACACCTGACAAATATCCACGAGTCTCATTTGTCATGAGAAGCTCCTCAAATTGCCATTAGGATTCGGCTGGAAGTTGTAGGTCCTTCCAACTTCGCTCAAGCAAATGGTTGCAGAAGCTCGATTTTAGGGATCATTCAGGGCCTGATATTTATTTATTTATTTTAAAGGAATAAAATAGAGCAGCACAATAAACTTTTAGAAATTTGGCCCAATCCGGCGTACCATCTCTTCCACTATCAACGCAAGAGAAAGAGAGCTAGGTCACACATTCTTACTCGTTAGCTTTAGAGTATGTTGCCAGTCGTTTGAACGGATTGCAGCATTTCTTTATGTTTTTTTTTTCTTTGAATTTATAATGCAGCTGAAAAGGCAGAAGTAAAAAAAATAGCAAGCCAAAGAAACGGTTCGCTAACCTAAAAGGTTTCTTAGAGCGTGAAGCCACGAGCCATGATTCCAATTACGAAATTATTTTCATTAATTTATCATTTTCTTGCACTATTCGCGCGCTCGCGCGCACACTAATTTAAAATGTTCTACAACGGATGGAGAATACGGAAAATTAGAAAATTGATAGGACAATCAGGGAAGAGAATATGTGGATTAGAAAATATTCAAATGAATTTTGTAGACATAGATTCTTCCATGAAAGCAAGTATCCGAAGCTTAAGGACTTTTCATATGAGAGCTCCAACTACCCGCGATTATTCTCAAAGTTTGACATGACACAATTGTTTGGCCGCGGATGGCCGCGAGCTCCAATTGGAAAACTACAAGGAAATCCTAATGATATTTGATTTTGTAGGTTACGAACGATTTTTTAAGTCGTCAGTAGGTGGAACGCGACAAAATGTTGTGAATAGTACTCGTACCTAAACTTTGCCAAATCGAGGCAAGGATTTGTTCGCGGCGAAAAGTTTGGAATTCGACATTTGGATAATTAAACCGTTTTTTTTTTATGAACAAGTTGCATATCCCGCCTTGGCATAGTAATCGGCCCTATCGAGGTATCCGTCGGAACGGAAAATTCTACGATCTGATAAGAATCGGAGGATTTTTGCTTCGAGGTATTCTTCCGAGCAGGTATTCGAAGCCTAAATCCTCCGATTCTAATCAGGTCGGAGAATTTTCCGTTCCGACGGATACCTCGCTGGGGCCGAATATAAGTAGCCTCTCCGCAGTTTGTCCTTAAGCATTCGTCTTTATATTTAAGCTATGAAGGAAAATCTCAGGCTCAAGCACTCTCTGTAGACTCTGGCTACTCCAGTCGTGCGCTGAGGCATCCAACGTTGAATTTCGTTTTCTGGGCAAATCGCAGCTTCTTCTCGTTGGACAGTCGAGCTCTAAATTTAGCCGCAAGAATAAAACAGGCAGAGTCGACGCGCGGTTGCCCCTCGGATCGCTCGGAGAGTGCCAGTTTTTCTTGGGAACCTAGTCCTACTTTTCACCGTGTTACGGGCTGCTGCTACAATGTAACGCGATGACACCGTGCTTCCTCTTTTAGGAGGGAAGAGTGTCAGGCTTAGAGTTAAAAGACGTGGTCAATTAGTCGAAAGCTGTTGCCTGCTGTCGTGTCCCGGTTTCAGTGCTTGCCGACTAATCCGTTAAGGATGTTTTCCATATCGATTTTGGCGTTGAAGTCCTCCAGCACGATCTTAACATTGTACTCCGGACAGGCTCATTCCAAGAGGTTATTAGACTCCTCTGTGATAGAGTTTTCTGCGTACTTGTGCACATATTAGCCTTGAAGCCCCAAATTCAAATTTTCCCTATAGGTACCTATAAGCTGCCTTAAAGATTAAAAAAAAAAGTCGCTCCACCCTAGCAGGTATCATTCGGCAGAAGGATATATGTCGCTCCACTCTAGCAGGTGTTTTGATGTATCTATCAATCCTCATTCGACAGAAGGATATTGTTTCTCCATACTTGTCTGCCAGTAAGGCACTTTTTTTAAGATACTCAACAACTTTCAAGGAATCCCCAAATGATACTTCTTTTGAGCGTCCTTGGGTCATAGCAATCAACGCCTTGATCAATCCTATTTCGTACTGCAGTTCCCACTCGAGGGCGATAAAAAAACGCAATTTACCTCTCGCCAACTCATGGATGTAACGGATATCAAGTACAAGACGTAGATACTGTATTAATTGGATATCACCCTTCTATAGAAGACGAAGCGAGCGTGTACTTTTCATCTTTTCATCATTTTGATGATGATGGCGTTTTAGGTGATAAGGTTTTGTTCATTTTTACATATGTACATAATGTATGCTGTTGTTAGCTCTGCATGTACACCTGCCTCGCACTCACCCCTTTAATGATGGACGACAGGAAGACTGCAGAAAAAATACCAAACGGCTATGAATATTTTTTTAGTTGCAGTAAGGGAATTTGGTAGGAAATTGTTCTTCCATTTTGGAGGGTCAGCTAAATGAGGTATTTCCATGAAAAGACTTAACCTCCTTACATGGACGTGGTAGGAGCATTTTATAGCATTTATCCTCAGGAGCTCTATAAGGCGAGCGATGAATTTGAGAACGAAGCAAAAGTGATCCAACTGTTTCAAGGTTTCAAGTCAGTGCAATGAGGGGCTCTAACGATCTCATGCAACTTTTCGGGGGGCATTATCCGCAAATTTTAGCTTAGACTGATAGACGTCCATTCATGCATAGATTCTGTGAGGACCTGCAAGCCGGGGAAGACATAACACACATAATGTGTGAGTGCGAGGGAATCGTATGAGGTTTCTAGGAGAGTACTTCTTCGAGGAGGTATGGGAGTTGGGCGGTAAAAGCTGCTAAAGTTCTGCAGGGAGATTGGATTTTTGCGAGGGAAAGTATGAGAAGGATCGCAATGGGCCCTTTTTCTTGATGCCTAGAACTGTATGCGATTGCATACCCCTTTTAAACCAAACCTAACCTATCCGCAAACACACACTCTGGACTACTCCATATAGCTTGCATCAAAGAACCAAGCATTCAAGTAATTCACAATTCTTCTTCTTCCTTTACGACAAGGTTATGAACCGGATTTGAGGCCCTCCTAGTTTAGATCATATCTATGTAAGCGTCACTAAAACTGATATATTTTCAACAGTGATCGAAACTGATCTTTTAGACCATTACGCCATTTTGTATGCAACAAAAAATGTAAATACAGAGGCATCTGTTAAAGTTAAAATTGAACACATCAATCAACAAAAAGTAAATGAGCTGATAGAATACACAAACTGGCAAAACTTGCTTAAGGAAAACAACGTTGAAAAGCTTTACAATAATTTCGTAAGAGAAATGAATAACATATATAAAGAAGCAAGCAAAACTAAAACAGAAACGGATTTTCGGGATAAAATGAAGGAAAAAGACAGACCAGCACCACAGAAGGAGTCTGATGATCGGTTGTGGCGAACCGTGAAACAGCGGTGTAACTCCAGCCGTCCATTTCACGTCTTATCGAATGTAAGGCGGTTATTCATTCAAAAACAACATAAAACTAAAACAACCAAAAAAACCCGAAAACATAAGCCATGGATTGCGCTCGAAATAATACCAATGTGCAAAAAAGGGACGAGCTTTATAGGAGATGGAAAAATAGCCCTAGGAGTAAAAAAAAAATTTCAGAAATATTGTCAATAGAAATATTCAACTTGTCAAAGCTAAATATTACAAAGAAAAGTTTACAGGCGCAAATAATGATCCGAGGAAAACGGTGCAGGGAAATAACATCACGGGCAATAACTTCACCTGGGCAATAACTTCACCTCGAGTGGGCAATACCTTCACTTTTTTTTTGTGAAGTTATTTCCCACCTATAATTTGAGAATTTGTCTATTATAACTAAAGACCCTTGCACCCACTCCAAATCAAACAGTGACCCCAAGCAGGAAGGTTGCAGGGGGGCATCATGCCCCCCCATATGCATTGCACTGTTTATGGGATTAGTTGCGAAATCGCAAGTAGATTCCATAAACAGTGCAATGCATATGGGGGGCATGCATTGCCAGTGAAGTTATTTCCCTGCACCGAGGAAAACATGGAGCATTATTAATGAACTTATTCAAAATAATTTTCAAGGTACGGACCAAGGTGTAAACGACATTGTTGATAAATTTGTGGAGCAATTTTCGAACCAGGTATCAAACATCTTACATGTTTGCAATACCAACATATCAAACCACCAGAACTGGCAACTTCAACGAAATATTTACATAGAAGAAGCAACAGAATCGGAAGTATATTTAATGTTGTGTCGATTAAACGATAAGAAAGGTCCTGGAGCAGATAATATTAGACCAGTTGATCTAAAAATAAATGCTGTGTGTCTTGCCCCAGTCATCACAAAAACTATAAACCTAAGTGTATGTCAGTGTCATGTCCCAAAACTGATGAAAACGTCGATCATTCGACCAGTATATAAGGGAGGAACAAAAAACAATATTGAAAACTACCGACCAATCGCGATTTTATCAGCATTCGAAAAATTCATGGAAGAAGTAGTAGTCAGTCGACTTAATTGTTTTTTGACAAAGAACAAAGTACTACACCCAAAGCATGCTTTTCAGAAAAATAAAAGTACCGGATCTTTGTTGGGAGAGTTTACTAATACGGTTAATGCTGGTTTAAACAAAAGCCATCACGTCCTTGTTCTATTTATTGACTTTAGCAAAGCTTTTGATACTTTAACGCATGGAAAACTTTTGGAAAGTGTCAACAGAAATGGCTTAAGGGGTGTAATGGCAAATTGGCTTAGGAGCTACCTGACCTAGGCCCTATCCTCTTTATACTGTTTACCAACGAACTTTTGCGATTATTTAAAAAAATATACTGCCTATGCATACGCCGATGGCATAGCAATCGTGGTCAAGCACAAGAACTTCAATTCTGTTGTGGATATATTGCAAGATGAATTTAACGCTGTCTCAAATTGGTGTCATGGTAACGGCTTTATCATAAATGCATCTAAAACAAAAGTAATGCACATAAGCGCCCAAAATGCCCAAATCTACCATCGAAATTGAAGTTGTCGGAAACATAAAATATCTTGGAGTAACCATCGACAGCATTTCCTATGGCGTGACCATGTAAATGTCCTGCGTCTTCAACTAAAAAGCACTATTTTCGCAATGGTATGTATATCTTAAGCGATACTCAAATTTCGAAGTGAAAAAGCAGGTGTACTACTCGCTAGCTGCGTCGCGCATAAGATACGGGATACTGGCTTGGGGAAACGCTGCGAAATCTCATTTAGACTAAATATCCAAGCTACAACATCGGCTTATTAAAATTGTTAGACCTAGTAATTCTTTTCTTAAAGTTTTAGATGTCGAAGCAATATTCCAGATGACAACATTGCTGCACTACATGTATGACCAGCGTTTTCTGCAATCCATACGCCATACGCTGAATACAAGAAGACAAGCCCAAGAGATAGGTACTAGAAGTTCCAACAACACCTACGGAAATCGAGAACTACATTATGCTATCCCGAAACTACTCAATACGCTTCCTCAACATTTCGAATTTTAAGAAAAGAAAAAAATAGATAAAAAAGTACTTACTTGAATTATATTTCATAAATTAAATTATAAATATTGAAATAGTTGAAATTATTTTTAAATCTTAATTAAATTTTTTTGTAACGTACAATGAATTTAAACTTTAAATCACTTTAAAATCAAATTTGTTTAACAACCACTTGCAGATAAGCATTTTGCTTTGCGGGTAAAAAATATATGTAAAACGAAGGTATTCATAATAAAATGAATATAATATAATAATAATAATAATATAGTTAAGTATAATTAAAAAAAAAAAAAAAAAAACTGCATCCCTACTGGCCCGCCTGTGGGGTTAGCCAGTCTCAAGCAATTCAAAAATGAAAAATATTAGAGGCGCAGGATTCAGTACCTCATGAAAAACTAGGCACCTAAAAGGGCTAATCGGGAAAACCAAAACAAATCGTACTGCAGAGTTTGACCCTCCCATGTTCACATAAAAAAGTTGAGCACAGTGGTTAGTGGTTTGGGCTTCTGAGCGAGGAGTTTGAGGTTTGAGTCCCCCCGAGGCACAATAACCATAGTTTCCACTGTCCTTGCGAAAGTCCAACAAACCTCCATGAGTATAGACTGTCTTTAGAAGCCTCTCAAAGTTTGCCGTTCGAATCCGTATGTCCTTAAGATTTACACTTCATTTGTTATTATTACGGGCCGGTGAGATCAGACGATAGGATGGAGGCACAGCCAAACGAGAAAGCCTAATAAGACTCGGTCTCTCCAAAACCAAACTTATTGGGTATCAGGTGACTCCGTTGTCCTCCAATAGGCACATTTTGTGACCGAACCTGCGATTGTCTAACAGCCACCCATGACTATAGACTCTCTTTATTTAATTGTGGGCGTGTCAGTAGGCGGATTTAAAAACAACTTAACACATGAGCATAAAGGGCCCCTAGAGAGTATATATTATAAATTTCCGCTCCCTAGCTCAAACTTTGAATTTTCAAAAAAAGTTTTTTTTTTAAATTGTGGGCGTGTCAGTGGGCGGATTTTGAAAATTTTATATCCCGAGCAGGTTTAGGAGTCATAGATCATATAAACAAAATTTCAGCTTTCTAGCTAAAAATTAAATTTTTTCCAAAATTTTGTTTTTTTGAGTTTGTGGGCGGATTTCAAAAATTCGTAAACTTGATTATTTCGGGACCCTAGAGAGTATATGGTTAAAATTTCAGGTCTCTAGGCCCAGTTTAAAGGCCTAATTTTTGCCGACGGACGGACGGATGGTCATGGCTAGATCGACATTACTATCGATGCTGATCATAAATATAGTAACTTTTAGGGGTCTACGGGCAATATTAAGGTATGTTACAAACTATGCGTCAAAATTAATATACCCTTAGAATAGGGTATAATAAGACTCAGTCTCTAACAAATCAAACTAATTGGGTGGCCCAAATATCTAGATGCAAGTGTCAAAGCAGATGCCCCGGTCAAAGCTGATGCCCCGGTTTTTTCGCCCCAACAATGTTTTACTATCTTTATCTTGAGTCAAGGTGTCCATTAACAAACGCCTGTCATAAATTGTTCCAGCCGCTATTCGCTGCAAAATAAATCTAATGAAATGCACTTGACACTCTTTCGAAGACTAACCAACACCCCTCGCTTTTATACATCCAATTATTTAGAGGGTTCTTTGGAACAACAAGTGCATGACAATTACCCGTTTCGGTATAGCACCGTGCCACGAAGAGCAACCCCTAATCCGCGCGCACAAGGTCTCGTAATGGTTCAATTATTCGGCCTAACTCTGGGGCGGATATTGTTTTAGTTTCGGTTTTTTTTTTTTTTTTTTCATAATTCACACATTTATGAATGCATTTTTTTTTTTTTATATCAAACCGTCCTTTGACGAATTTTCCCATAGGGGGTGTGCGCACTAGTTCAGCCAAAGGGTGCATGTAGCATGTTGACAGAAATTTTCTGCCTATTTGTGACCTATGCCGTATTTTTTGTTGTTTTTGTTTGTTAATAGTTTCTCACTGTGGGGTGCGTTGAGTGATCAGCCAAAGTGTGTACCTTTTGTCACGGCTTACACACGCAAAAGGTAAACGACTGTTCTCATGGACTGTCCGTCAGGGTGCAGTGTCTCGACCATATCGGAAGTGGATTGTTTGTCTGAATTAATTTATTTGGTGATTTATGACTACTTTTGGTGGGAAATTTAAAAACTACCGGACGGTAGCAACAGGTTCATGTCCGTTCCTGGAATAGATATAATGATTGACGTTGAGATACCTTCTGGTTGGTGGTCAATTATACCACTGACTGAAACGAAGACACAAAAGAACATAGAATGATATTTTATGTATGGAAATCAGCTTTAGGGTCAATGAAGACCTTAAGACGCCTGCTTACATAAGAAGAAGGAAGGAATTTCCATAGCAGAAAGGATACAAGGATGCAGCTATCATAAGCGAGGATGAAACGCCCTTGCAACAAGCACTTGATGTATTGGTGAATCTTTTGACGGGAATGGTTATTGTAAAGGGTTTTTCAATAAGAGCGCTACAAAAGTTTTTTTTAAATAAAACAAAAACGGTTTTGGATATCAATGAAATTCTTTATTCCTGTGAAAGTACGTTCCATGCCATTATGTATGAAACTCAATTTCTTTTGCATGGCCACCACGGGCACGCTTGCAGAAGTCCAGACGCTGAACCCAATTTTCGACGGTTTTCAAGCATAAATCGGCCGATACTGCTGCAATTTCACGTTCGATATTCGTACGAAGTTCATCAATCGTCGCTGGCTTGTTGGCCTAGACCATAGACTTGACGTAGCCCAACAGGAAATAGTCTAACGGCGTCAAATCGCACGACCAAGGCGGCCAAGCGACTGGACCATTTCGTGAGATGACACGGTTTCCAAACTTGGTTTCCAATAAATTGATTGTGGCATTCGTTGTGTGGCTTGTGGCGCCGTTCTGTTGGAACCACATGTCCTCCAAGTTCATATCATCCAATTGGGGCCAAAAATATTCGTTTATCATTGAACGGGAGCGATTCCCATTCACAGTAACGTGCCGGTCTTGATCATCACGGAAGAAGTACGGCCCAATGACGCCGCCGGCCCATAAACCGCACCAAACCGTAATTTTGTCGGGATGCAATGATGACTCATGGAGTACGTGTGGATTGCTCTATGATTGAGTCTATGGTCTATGCCAACAAGCCAGCGACGATTGATGAACTGAAAATCTGAGAAATTTCTTTTTTCAAAAACTGTTCCGAATACTGGAGGTGTGGATATTTGTAGTGTCAACTGTGCGCCACGTAACGGCATATCAAATTGATATATCAACTAAAACAAACACAACTGCAAGGGATATAGGAAATACCGCAACAAAAAGGAGTCAACATAACGCCGTACTCAGTCATTTAATTCGAACGCTGTTAATGTATTCCTTCATTCCGTACATTAACCTGAGGTCGATCAACCTTGTCGGGAATTTGCTCGTTTTGTTACCATCAGTTCCTCGTAGATCCTTTGACTTTCTTTAGCAAACAATTCAGAGGGGTTCTTCAGTGCGTGAGGACATTGGTCTAGAACATGAGGAAATTACAACACCACAGAATTCATTTTTCTCCCGCCTTTACTGTTAGGACTGTGTGCACCTGTTACCGAGAAGAAAAGGAACAACAATGATCGCATTTGCAGGAGGGATTCCTTCTTCAAATCCACATGTCTATGCAGACCCTTTGCCTCTACCACAAACAAATGCGATCACGATCGGTGGACAGTAATCAACTTTACGTTGAATTTCTTACAATTATTTTTGCCATAAGTCATGTATAAGTTTCCTGTATTGGATGGCAATATCGTCCCCCTAAAGGGGCAGGAGTAAATTCAAGTCATCGCCATCAAATGTTGGTTCGGTGAGATACGTTTTGTTATTGTTTTTTTCTTTGTATCTCGCTGCTAACTTTTTGTATCTATCTTTACTGTCGATGGTTGCTGTTGCTGGCTTTTGCCTTTTCCTACTTTTTATATATGTATGTTTTTTTTTTGACTTCTTATTCGTCAGTCCGTCACATCCGCAAAATGTTCAGTAGACCAAATCCAGAAATTCGAAAAAAATGGGAAAAATTTTCAATGTAAACACGGAACGAGAAAGAGGGAGCCTTTGCGGTGCATGTGTACCACATAGGGAACCAATAATCATCAAAACAGAGTCCCGCAAAATCATCGCAATTTTAGAAAGAGCAGGAGTGGAGCTTCATAGAGTGCTGTACTGAAACTGAACGACTGATTATAAGGTAAACGCACAATATTATATTAAAAAAGCATTTGTTGGGCACATTCATGTAGACGACCCCTTATAACTGACACTTTGTCGCAGATACAATCACAATCATATGCATGTACGTACGCGACAACCTACAATCACAAAATAATTGAGGGGACAATATGGTGGACTGTCAAACAAAGTCACAATGTTGCAAGGGGCAAATATCTTCTCGTATCTCTTTTACGATTTATGATTGTAATCTACGACAAATCAAGTAGGCATGGTGGATTCACATTAAAACAGTAAAAATGCATCAGCCATCAGCCTTAGGAAACTTTTTCAAGTAAAATAGAAATCAGCCTACAGTTTCCTGGAATATATGCCATGCCATGCTCCGGCAATCAACAAAGGTGAATATTGAGCTGGTCCGCCAGCTCCTCAAGAGATGATCGGCAGTCTGAGGCCATTATGGAATTTATAGAGACTGATTCCATGGATTTTAGCACAGCTTGACTATCCGAGTATAGATGCGGATGTCCTTAGCGGATATCACGTTTCTCTTCAGCCTCGATAGATCTTCTTGTATCGCCAGAATTTCCACTTGGAACACTCTGCAGTGATTAGGAAGTCGAAATGTGAGGCAGTACGTCAACCTGTCTGAGAAAACACCTCCAACTATCCAGGCATCATCAGTGTAGAAGTGGATCGATTCATCCATCAAGCAATCGCCTTCCTCCAGAATGTTCTAGAAGGAATGGTCACTTGGAAATTTGTGACAAACTGGTAGCTGGGGGTATGCCGTTCAAGAGGGGATGGCCACTTGGAAGTCTGTGTCAAACTGGTAGCTGGGGGTATGATGTTCAAGGCGGGATGGTCACTTGGAAGTCTGTGTCAAACTATTAGCTGGGGGTATGATGTTGACGGGATGGTCACTTGGAAGTCCGTGTCAAACTGGTAGCTGGGGGTATGATGTTGAAGACGGGATGGTCACTTGGAAGTCTGTGTCAAACTGGTAGCTGGGGATATTATGTTCAAGAGGGGATGGTCACTTGGAAGTTTGTGTCAAACTGGTAGCTGGGGGTATGATGTTCAAGACGGGATGATCACTTGGAAGTTTGTATCAAACTGGTAGCTCGGCATATGATGAAGTATAGTCGAAGTGTCTTGGTAGGATTTTAAAACTCTTCAAAATGGCGGAGGGGCCAATTCTACTTGAAAGTTGCTTTGAGCCGAACAGCCATTTGTCTACTATACTCGTAGATCTTGAGGAGTGTCACGTGAAACAACCTCATCGTTGAAATTAGCTTAGCTGCGTATTACGTTTTGTCGCTTTATTTAAGGCAGCTCATTAGACAATCACAAATAATTCTTACTACCGAGATGTAGGACCCAAATATGGGGTTGAAGGCTCAATTTGTTACCGATGGCTTGCAAGAGAAGAAGACTGGAGGAAGTAATTCGCAAAAAAGATTTAGAAGTTATCTTAGACCGGCAAACTGCTAGGTTTTATTATATGAAAGACTTTACTGCCTTACAGGTCTGTCAAGCTGATCTGATACACGATGAAGATCGTTAAGCGTGTATTAGACGGCCGATTGCGGGAAATAATACGGATGACCAGTGCGGGTTGGTCGCAATCAATCACAAATGCAATCCAAGGTATAATGCTTCCATGATGAAAAAACATCGTGATGCCTTGAGGTATTCGCATACATGGGGCTGGTTGGTTTTTAAACAGCCCTTTGATAGACAAATAAGCAATGTGTCATGGTTGGCGCTAAGACCACGGGGAGAACCAGAAATGTAAATTCAGACGATCCTATGATCATATATGAGACAGCGAAGACAACATCCACTGGAGTCATCGAGGAGTTTCCAATCAAAGTCGGTGTACAGCCTTGTTAATCTACTAGAAGGGCAGTGCCGAACTACAAAGTGCGTCAGTTATTCTTTGCTGACAACGGAGCCATCGAAAGCGAGGGTCAAATGACCCTGCAACGAGCACTTAATGCGTGGGTTGATGTTTCGGAAAGGAATTAGTCCGAAAAAAGGCAGAAAAACTGATCTCTGATCAACTTCGACCTATTCCAGACATATATATGAACGGAAGACGGCAGTATTGCCATGTCCTTATTCTTAAGTATACCAATTTGTAAACTTTATGATGAAAAAATAAAGAATCTATCTATCTATCTATCTATCTATATGAACGGAAGAGTGATTTCCAAGTGCGCAAAGTTCAACTATCTGGGATCTGTGATCAATTGTGTGATCAATAGCGAAGCAACCCCTGATGACGATATCAATCGTGGGTGAAGTTTAGGAAATATTCAGTCATCCTCTGTGACCGAAAAAGGCCCCCTAAGCTGAAAGGAAGGCTGTACGACGCAGTTGTGTGCCCGGCGCTCACATACGGATATGGATACGCCATGTTGCCCAGCGTATACAAAAATTTGAGGGTAAATGAAGGAGAACTGAGATGAGACAGGAGAAGTAACAAAGCTTAATCGAATAAGAAGTTCCAAGACCTGAGGAAGCCTTCACGTCAAAGAACCTATCTCAAAGCAAATGGTGGACGATCGGCTCAGTTGGTACTGCCTGGTTCAAAGGGAAGATCCTTCGAACCGCCCTGAAAAAGGCAAGATCAATCAACGTTCCTTTACAATCGCGAAAGATAGGCAGGCATAGGTTAGCTTGAGGTTAGGTTAAGGTAGCTGTTAGCCGATACCTAACACACTTAGACCAATGAGGTCCGTTGTGATCCATGTGGCGATCGGGAGTTTCGACCACTACTCGCTTAAACCATTTGGAGTTTCTAATGAAGCGCGATTGACTTCTAACATCTGTGTTAGCTAAGTCACTGAGTTCATTAAGGAAAAAGGCTCCTAGATAGAGACTTCTTTTATGGGAAAGTGCAGGACATGTACAGAGGCGGTGAAGTGTAGTCTCTTCCTTTTCCTCGTCCCTGCAGCTTCTAGAGAAGTCATTTGAATAGACGCCAAGCCTTGTTGTGTGCTTGGCTATTAGACAGTGTCCTACAATGACAACTATAGCAGAGGCAGGCTTTGAGGACAGAATTTATTTAGGAGGTTTCAGTGACGAAATGGTTGGAAATACGATACTTTTTGAGTTTAAACCGCCGAACCCCAGTGGCGGACTTGTAGGGATGCAGGTGAGTGGGAAGCAGGTATGTGGGAGAGTCTTGCTCCGTTTAGTCGAAGGTGTCGAAACCACGCAGCATTTAAAAGATCGTAAGCCCCCGCCTTTGGGGCCCAAAATTAAGAGGAAGTATTATTAGTTGCAGTGTAAAGAAACCTATTTGCTTATCAGAGGAGGCCTTACTTATGTAAAATATCACGCGATAAGGAATCGTTACGAGTGACCCTAAAGTGCCTACAAGCACCGTGTGGATGTGTCCTTACATGGGCCATTGGTTTAATTTAAGCTCGCGTTTGAAGGTGCAACACGCAGCTCCATCAGGCAGACAAAACAAGTCGGTGCACTTACATTCATTTAAGTCCCTAGTTGCTTTGTCTGCTTGAATGAAACATGTCCACCTGACTCAAGGATCTGTTTGATCTATTACAACATTAAATTTTTATTTTAAAGGCAAATTTACGTTACAACCACAAGCATTTACATTACACCATTCCTTTACGCACACATATACGAGTATACATGTTAGAACGTTTAATTTAAAAAGGACTTTCTCCCCCTGGCGCGGACTACTAGTACGCCAACGAACACGGGAATGCAGTAGCGAAGAAATTAACCTAAAACTACACATCTCTCCCCCTATTGTATTAATAGCTACGACCGTATGACGTGAACAATGACGTTGATGATGATGAGCGCTGCCTCGTCCGTAAGGACAACAGGTGTAGTGTCGATCAGAAATGATAAGAGGTCCTTAGCTGGTTGTTTTCGTTGTCGTTTTTCTGTCCGTTGTGCAGCACGTGTTATTGCCCCGGCGTTGTTGCATTGATGATGGGTTTCTAGTTAACAACTATGTCTGTATATTGACCCCTGTGCCTTTTTCCTTTTTTAATTCCTTCAGTTTTTGTTCCTTCACGTTGGTTGATGGTGTTCCAGAGACCCTTGGTACTTTGACCTGTACAGAAAGTCAATAACTCCCATCGGAGTGATGGCCTGGATGACATCGAAACCACGCAGCATTTAAAAAATCATAAGCCCCCTCCTTTGGGGACCAAAATTAAATCAGGAAACCCATGGAACCAATTGCTAAGTCAGACGACGAAATAAGAAATTCAAAACGAAAGAAAAAGAGCATGCTCCGATTGAATTCCTCGCATCGTGTATATCGCATTTGGAACGTGTTCTCGAGGGCCTGGTGTACAAACGATTTGCTCCAGCATTGCCGAAAGTGATAGAGTGGTCACTTGTGGTGTGTTCTGCGCCCTATGCCAAGTGTCTCTGGGACGTGGCACTGAAACTCTCCACGGCTACTCTTCGATTGTTTACGTGTTCTAGAGCAACAGTGGTAGCTGCATCTGACTAGCTGCTTCAGAAGCACCAGAGAGTATTAGCAGTAATAGTGGGTACCTATCGTCCTAAGAAAAGAAAAAAAACAAACCCCAAATCAGAAACACAATAGAAATATATATTTTATGCAATATTATGCAGCATGAGGCACAGTGCAGTGCTACGGAATGGCGCGCCTTCACGTTGCCATCCCTGATAGCATTAATGTCACGGCAAGCACTGCCGCAGACCTCGCTCCTCCTTTTGTTTTTCCTTTGCTAGGAAACAGTAATACTAAAAAAATATTATCAATGAATAAATGGAGAAAATGCGCGGATAGGGGATCGACGATGAAGGAGGGAGGTACACTTTGGTTATCCCTAAGAGAATCATCATCGTCATTGTGCCTATAAAAGAAGACAAAACAATTAACAAGGAAGCGCTAGCTCTGCAGAACTGCAACACATGAAGACGAAGAAGAAAATCTTGAATGCAGCTGGCCGCAGCAGAACGAAGCAGAGCGGCACGCGGCGGGTGAGAAGCGTCGCATTCGGTTGCCTTGCCAATGCACTTAATAAGTAAATAAATGCATTGCACAGTCGCTTTATAAATACTCACATACAGAAATCATATTGGATGCATCCATAAATGTATATGTATGCATTGGTTCGATGGTAGCAGGTTGGTCGCACGCGTATGCAACATTTCAATTGTGCAGTCCAATGAGGCAGAAGTTGGCAGCATTGAGACTTGAGTGGTTGGACGCGATGGAGTAGCCGAACCTTACCGAAAGACTTTCCGTTGTTGACTCGCCACCACCAAATGAGGACAGTATGAGGAACCGGTATCGCCACATCATTGAAGAGATACCCGAGACCACTGCAGGCTACAAGTATCTCCAGCAGAAGAGTCTGTGGTATGATAATGATTTCGTTTACTGCAGAAAGGAAATGGCATAACGAACGTATTTGAAAACGTTGCCAGGCAAAACAATGGCAGCGTGGGGAAGGTATCGATTCAGTAGGAGGAAGGTGACGAAGAACCTGCGTAGACAAAATAGGATGTACGCGGTCTTCCCGCTTAAAGACATAGCGATCGAAACAAGATCTGGAGGATTAATGAGGAGGAGAAGCAACTGGCTGCTCTCCATAAGACCGGAAGGCGGCCAGGATCTTCGAAACAGCGACGGAAGGAAACCTTGTCACCGAAGTGCAGGGAATAGTAGATATGTTTAAGAAGCATTTTCAGCAGCTGTTAACGGTCAATACGAGCATGTAGAGAAAGTGGTAGGACGGCCAGTCCATAAAGAACCCCTCAGTATAAAAGAGGTTGGAATAGCAAAGCTTAGGAATAACAAAGCCTTCACCAGCGGAACTCTTTAAACACGGAGATGATGACTCAGTAGTGTGCTGAAATTAAATCCTCTACAAAGTATGGGTGGCATATCAGCTCCATATGTTCCATCTACAAAAACGCCCTATTGAGACAAAGATCCTATCGTATCCTGTGTGCTTCTGAAACCGTTCTGGAAAGCATAACGGGTGACTGGAATATCAGCTCCATATGTCCCATCTACAAGAAAGCCCTATCGAGGCAAATATCCTATTCTATCCTGTATGCTTCTCAAACCGTTCTAGAGTGCATTAATCGGCACGTTCTATTATAGCTCCGGGCCTGGCTGATCGATTGTAGACCAAATTTTCACAATAAGCAATGCATGGAAAGACCAAGAGACTACTAAACTGTTCCATCTGTGTCGCGTGACGCTGAACAAGATGCGGCACGAGCAATGTGCTGTTTGCAAGTAGCTCTCCGAACTTTTTCATGCGCTTTCATGTGACTTCTTCGATCTTGTTTTGGAGCAGATAGTTCAAAGAACAGGTGTCAACGAAGGAAGGATAATGGAATACCCGGGCGATGCCGATCATTAGCTTAGACCGAAGAGTGCCGGTCGTAGGAGCTTTCACACCCAAGATTTGTAGGAGTTGGAGTCAAGGCGAGGACAAAACAAAGTACCAACAAACACACAAAATATGCCCTTGGCTCTGCAAAATAACGTCACTGAGGAAAGCAGCAATTTTGAGGTAATAAGGGACTAAACATCAATTTCAAGAATGACACCCCAGAGATTCTATGAAGAATAAATGCGCTAAAAACGTCTAACCCGGAACCGGAACACGAAGTGGAATCTCCCCAAAACATTGACCCCTTTCATATATTAGGCCTTAACGACCCATACAGGCCCTGAACCTAGCTCTCCAACTACTTTCAAGCGAAGTGGAGGGGACCTATAGTTTTACTGCGAATCCGAACGGCAAATTTGAGAAACTTTTTCATGACAATTTGATACTCTTGGATGTTTGTCAGACGTTCGCAAGAACCCTTTCAGTTTTGCTTAATATTGACGAGTGCTGGACGATAAGAAGCAAAGGAGAGCTGAAACGGAGATGTTGCAAAGGAAAATGTTTCGGATATTTGGTCCCATGTGTGAGGAGGGCGAATGGAGAATAATTTACATCCGCAAACTTGACGTATTTATATCGACTTGACGTATCTTTCTATCGATTGCCATTGCAAGGTAGATAACAAGATATCATCCTTACTGTCACAGCCATTTTCTAAATTGTATCATCAGACGATACGTTGCAGGGCCCCAGGTTCAAAAGAAAAGCTTTATAAAGCGATACTCTTTTAGTAAGTCTAAACCCTACGACCTGCTTAAAATGTTGTGCACCCCTAACATTTTGCATCCGCGTCACACTTTCACGTATGCAATATATAGGACTCCTATTCCTTCTATCTTAAACCGAAAAGAACTCGAATATATTCATAATTTTAATAGAAAACAAATCCCCCACATGCCCACAAATAACTAAAACAAAACCAATAGGAATAGACAAAAAATCGACCACGGCCGAGATACTTTGCTTTGCTATTAAACGTCACAAGCTCGAGATATCGCATTCCATTGCAATGCCGCTAGAGGTTTTGTGTTTTTTTTTTTGCCTTTCCTTTCCTTACCTTAGCCACCGCGCATTCGTTCATTGGTATCTGCTGCTGCTGCTACTGGATGCTTCTAGCCATAAGCTGGTGTTGTTTAGTTTCTTTTGTTATTCATCTTTGTCGATGGAATCGATTCAATTTCAATGATTATTCCTTTTTGCAAATTTCGTTTCTTTTTTAGTTGTTTTTCCGAAGAATTTTTGTATCTTTCGGAGACGTAAAGATATGAAAATATTTCGTGACTGGCTAATTCGTGGTCTAGTCTCACGTGTATGGCTGCAGAGGATTTCCTCTGGCAACAGATCTTTATGTCTTCTATATTTCCATCTGCCGCACTGTTAATTGACCAATCGTTGAAGTTGGCCGTTTTTGGTAGCCAAATTGAAGTATAACTTCCGTTTTTTTGTTTCCCCCTAAAGCGTTTTGCACTTATCTAACACCTTTTTGTCTACGCAGCTTTCCAATGGGAAAGGCTTTCTTTATATGATTGGAGTTGTCGTTTTTATTGGCTGCAAATATGTGGAGCGATATATCAAATTTTGCATTCGAAGCTGAACAAAGGAACACAGCATACTTTCGATTCTTTCTCATATCACATTAAGAGAGGAGCGGTCCGTCTACATGATGACCCAGAACTGATATCCAATTTCCAACTACTGGCTCATTGAAGATTTGTCGCGGACCTACTCCTGTTGATGTCTTTTTGTTTAAACTTCTGACGGTGAAAGGCATGTCGACCTATAAAGCGTCTGGGCGATCAACATATACTGTGCCAAATTGGACGTAGCGGAAGCAATGTTGTGGTACTTTTGGATACCCACAGACTTCAAAAGAGCTTTTGTATACCTATTACAATGTTGGACATTGCAGGTCAACCTATACATATCTATCCGAAGTGCATGCCTCGAGTTCAAGGATGTAACTAGGAAAAGGGGGGGGGGGGGTCGCAGGGGTTTGACCCCCCCCCCCCCAATTCTTAACAAGAGCACTTTTTTTTTTAAACGAGAACAGAGTTCCACAAACTCCATTATTCATGCAAAATAATGTGAAGAAAATGCATTAGATTTGGGTAAGTTTGTTGATTTAACAAAACAAAATCGACGATGCCTTAAAGTATAGACGATTAACATCGCCTTGGAAACCGCAAAAGTCATTCACTTTTCCTATAATTGACAACAAAAGGAAGCTTACATTTCAAATGTATTGGGTTTTATATGGCAAAGGGGGAGCAAGGTTCCTTATGCAAATATTGTATACTCTTCTCTAAAGAATGTGCTGGCAAAGGCTGCCATCAAAATTTAAAATACCTTTCAATAAATGAAAAAATGCTATTGAAGATTTTAAACATAACAGTGATTGTCGTAGGTACCATAAAACCTTTGTTTTAGCAGCTGTTAATTTTTTAAACGTACACAAACGTTTACAAAAGGACATCGTTAGTCAACTTGAGTCTGGTCGTGCTTTCCAAATCGCGGGAAATAGGAACAAATTGATAGATACCTATTGTTGAGACTATTAAGATTTGTGGACGGCAAGAATTGGCTTTAAGAGGGACATGTGACTCCGGTCCAATAAAATTTAATGAGCCAGATCGAATAGTAAACGATGGTAACTTTCGAGCTTTGCTACGAATGCGAAGCAAATGTGGCGATTTAAATCTTAAAAAATATTCCGAAAATTTGAATTTCAACGCCACATATTTAAGCCCTACCATTCAAAACGAATTGATTGCTGTATGTGTATGTGGTAATATTGTTCAGAATAGAATAGTTCAAGCAATAAATTCAGCAGAGTTGTTTGCAGTTTCAGCAGATGAAACTACTGACATTTCACGAAAGGAGCAGATGTCAATATGCGTTCGCTACGTTGATTATACAGACGACATTTTTATTTTTCGAAAAGATTTTGTGAAATTTCTGCATGCATTTCTGCAACAAAATTCTCTCTGCATTATAAAATTTGGAAATAAATTTCAGCAACTTAATTAGACAAGGGTACGATGGTGCTTCCGGTATGAGGGATAGATTTAAAGGTGTCCAAGCAGTTGTACGGGCGTTTTACCCAAAAGCATTATACGTTCATTGCAGTGGACATTCATTAAATCTCGCTTAAGGACACTCTTGTCAAATTCAGCCTATATACGTAATACGATAGAATACACGACACGAGATCTGGTGCCAATACAGGTACATCTGGACGTTGAAGGATGTCACCGCACCATTGTCATCGCGTCGGCGTATTGTGCAGGGGATGAGCCGGTTGTATCATCCCAAATGCAGCGACTGATGGAGCATTGCAACAAGCTCCGCATGCCGCTCCTCATAGGGTGCGATGCAAATGCCCACAACATCATATGGGGGAGCACCGACACCAACATCAGGGGTGAGTACCTACCAGAATTTATTATGAGTTCGTCACTTGATAATATAAACGTGGGAAATACCCCCACTTTTGTAACTAGGGTCAGGGAGGAGGTACTCGACCTCACGCTTGGTAGCCCAAGCGTAAGTAAACTAATTAGCAACTGGAGATTATCTAGTGAGCCGTCATTGTCTGACCATCGAATAATAGTGTTCGACCTGGACAGCACAAGTATCACGAGAAATCCAGTAAGGAACCCCAGGAAAACCAACTGGGAGACTTACAGAAATGCTCTAGAGAGCAATCTGGGGTGCCTTGTTTTGAGGAAGGCTCCGGGCCACCCCCTAGAGCTAGAGAGCGCAGTAGAAAGCGTAACAAACGCCATCATCACTGCGTTCGAAGAAAACTGTCCCCTTAGCAGAGAAAGGGACAGGAAACAGACGCCATGGTGGAGCAATAACTTGTCAAAACTGAGATCCGAGGTGCGGAAGCAATTCAAGAAAGCAAAGCGCAACGGAGACTGGCAAAGCTACCAGATGGCCCTTACAACATATAATAAGGAAATTAGAAAAACTAAAAGAAATAGCTTCAGGAAATTCTGTGAGACAATCAACAGCACTCCTACTGCGGCAAGGCTACATAAAGCTCTTGCGAAATCAGGAGGAGTACCGATGTCTCTGAGGAAACCAGATGGCGAGTTCACGGAAGACGAGGATCAAAGGCCACTATTGCTACTAGAAACTCACTTTCCTGGCAGCTCGCCTAGTACTGAGCTAGGAATCAGTACCACTTCAATCAGACCTCGGAGAGATGACTGGGAAAGAACATCAACCATCTGTTCTGAGGGTCGACTGAAATGGGCAATAAATTCCTTTCAGCATTTTAAATCTGCCGGAGTGGACGGCATTATACCCACCCTACTACAAGAAGGGCTAGGGGTACTAATACCACACCTGCTAAAAATAACAAGGAGCAGTATTGCCTTGGGCCACATACCAATGCAATGGAGACGAGCAAGGGTTGTGTTTATACCAAAAGCGGGGAAAAAAGACCCCACACAGCCAAAATCGCACAGGCCAATCAGCCCGTAAGGCTGATTTCTTCTGAAGATGACAGAAAAGGTTGTGGACAATTATTTAAGGGAAGATGTACTGAACACAACCCCCTTACATCATCGTCAGCATGCATACAGAGCGGGCAGATCAACAGAGACCGCCCTATATCAGCTGACGGAGATAATTCAAAGTGCTTTGGAAGCAAAAGAAATAGTACTGTGCGCTTTCCTAGACATAGAGGGAGCATTTGATAACACCTCGCATGAGGCGATTAAACGATCCCTGGATAGGAAAGGAGTTAACAGTACAGTATCCAAATGGATGTGTGAGCTGCTGAGCACTAGATCAGCAGAGACTCAAACATCATCTGGAACCATCAGAGTGAACACAACAAGAGGATGCCCACAGGGAGGGGTACTATCACTCTTAATGTGGAGCCTAGTTGTAGACGAACTACTGGAAAAATTAACCAACATTGGTATCAACTGTCAGGCGTACGCTGATGACATTGTATTGATTGCCAGGGACAAGTTCGAAGAAACCCTTGGGGACATTATACAATACTGTCGGACTTAACATCAATCCGGCGAAAACAACGATAGTACCATTCACAAGGAAAAGACAACTTCAAAGACTTAAGGACATTAGCCTATCAGGCACGACACTGATACCAGTCAAAGAAGTAAAATATCTAGGACTCCATCTAGATAGTAAACTCCTCTGGCGAAAACATACAGAGGAAATATCCAAGAAGGCCACCCGCGCTCTCATGATATGTAGGAGCCTAGCGGGGAAGGCATGTGGATGCAGCCCAAACATCCTGCGATGGATGTACACTGCAATCGTGAGACCAATGATCACATACGGAGCGGTAGCATGGGCGAAACGAACCAGTCTAGTCACAACACGAGAAACACTCGGCAAAGTGAAAAGACTGGCGTGCCTGTGCATTACCGGAGCAATGCGTAGCTGGCCAACCGCAGCCATGGAGGTGTTATTGGAATTGACCCCTCTACACATCATGGTGATGAACGAGGCAGACAAAACAATCCTTAGGATGGCAAAGGAGGGAATTGGGAGAGGGAAATGCATCGGTTCGAAAGAACACGGTGACTTACTCAAAAAACTCCCACTTCTTGGCATACCTAGGGACGATAGCATCAGGAAATTCAACTTCGAAAAGAATTTCCAGACAATGCTCAGCAATAAGGAGAACTGGAGCAATGAATCTACAACTTATGGACTGAGCAAACACACAACAAAGTGGTACACGGATGGCTCGAGGACCGAGGAGGGAACTGGTGCAGGAGTGTTTGGGCCAGGAACTAAGCACTACGAATCCATGGGCAAATGTACCAGCATCTTCCAGGCAGAAATATGTGCCATAGACAGGTGCGTTCGAATCAACCTCGAGAAAAACTACAGGAATTGCAACATAGCAATAATGTCTGATAGCCAAGCAGCCATAAAGGCTCTTGACGCCTACGTTATCAAGTTAAAACTCGTGTGGGAATGCCTACACGGACTGAATAGACTAGGCAAGAATAACAGAATTTCCATCTGCTGGGTTCCTGGCCATGTGAAATCGCCGAAACTCCAGACCACATACTGGAATCCTGTGGGACACTGGCCCACAAAAGAATGAAATATTTGGGCAGGCACCAAATAACAGACAAGGACATACAAACCATGGACCCACAGCTCATTCTCAGATTCATCAAAGAAACTGGACTGGACGCTGTGCTCTAAGGAGTGTGACCTGCCAAGGATAAACCAGAGCAATACCTCGACATGCTTCACAAAGAAGTATCTAGAGAGGCTCTGAACGAGGGCACGAACCTCTCCGAGGCACAAGCAAGGGGACACAATAGACCAATAGGTCGCAGTGTAATATACCCTAACAAAATATTATTATTATTATCGTAATACGATTGGCATTGTAAAAACGGTTGGAATTTTTTTTTTAACTATCAACAAAACGAACACATTTGTTGAAGGAAAACATAAAAAAAAATTATCCGGAAACTAAAGTTATTTGTTTGTTTATTTATTTATTACTTATTTATTTATTTACTTATTTATTTATTATTTATTGATTTTTTATTATTTTTTATCTATTTCTTATCTATTTTTTATTTATTTATTATTTACTAGCTGACCACCCCGGCTTCGCTCGGAGTCTTTATTAATAAGAACAAAAACTTAAAAAAAACATGAAAAAAAAGGAAAGTTGCTGAGATATAAGACGACATTCAAGACCAATTGCGGTAAGTCCCGTTGTGAAAATATATTAAAAAAACAACCTTTTTCTCCCCCGCCGGCAAGCGTCTTGCGCGTTGCGGAGTTATTTTAAAATTGTGATATGAAATAAATAAATACAAAAACAAATACTAAATATCTCCTAAGATGTTGATTGAAAGCAAGTAATGTCAAGGACAATTTTGTTTACAATTAAATACTTGTGATTGATAACATATTTATTTGGATAAGGATTAATATTATGTTGATAAAACTCCTTCGCAAATATTGCATTAATTTGGAACAAATTTGATTACCATAAAAAAGGTTATAGTGAGTCAATCTTAAAAGCTAAACATATACTGTCGCGAACTTTTTTTTTAGAATTTTTAAAGAGGAACATTTCCATCATACCTGATTTGTACGTAACTTAAACTATTTACGCAGCAGCGTACGCAGAGGAAACTCTCACTAAGGAATAATTTTCCCGTTTTGCAACATTTTCCAATGATGCTTCGCTCCTACTGGGCGCAGGGTGATGTTATAATGCCTAAAGTCTTCCTCGCCAAATGAACTATCCAACACAAAAACCAAACAAACTTTTCAGCTTTATAATATCATGAAGATGGCGTCGTAAAATCGCTCCATACAAAATGTATTGGAAAATGATCTTACTTCATAATTTTTTTTAGGGAATTTTCGATTTTCTTGGGTATTCTTCTTGTTTGGCCGGAGACCAGTCCGAATTGGTGCGAATCATCGAAATCGGACCAGACGTTTTTGAGTTATAAGCGTAGTAACTAACGTCACTCTCTTTTATATATGAGGGGTATAATTTCAAAACTCTTCTTTTCCACTTTTGGGAATTTTGAGTAAAACAAAAAAAACTGTTAAAAGCTAGTTAAATGATATAAGCGATTGGTTTGAAGGCTACATTGCAAGTTTGAAATGATCTTTATCTATTTCTTATGGTTTTGAACCTATAAGGTAAACCTAAAAATTATAAAAAATCAATTAAATATGGAAAAGAAGAGTTTTGAAAATTACGATTGGAATAGTTGACTTTTGATTCAACCTATTTAGGAATAGAGGAGTTTTGAAAAGAAAGAAAACTTTTTTATCGATATAATTCATTTTGTTTTATTTAAAAGAAAATTTTAAATATGAAAAAAAACTTAACAAAAAACATAAAATATCAACAGTCTTCAAAACTGGATAATAAAAAATATTATTAACTATTAAAAAACTTAAAAATAGCGTCACAGCAATGTATTTAAATTACTTAAACTTAAAAGAGGAACAAAAAAACAAATAAAAAAATAACTTCAAAAGTTTCAGTCTTTATTTAAGGAACATACAAATTAAATTAAATTAAATAGTTTAAAGTCTTATATACGAAGATCTTTGATTTCATCTTGTTCTTCACAAACTTGACTTGTTTCAGGATCTATATCAAGATGTTCATCCATAAGTCTTTTGTAAAAAAAAGTCTATCGGATTTTTCCCACTCAGCGCCGCAGTGTAGTGACAACAGCTTTGCTGTATCCCTTTTCTTCTCATCTTTAATCAAAACACCCAAAGGTAGAGCATTTATTTTCATGTCGGAAATTTTTTCCAGCTTTTAGCACAGATTTTGCAGCTCCCACATCCGACTTATAAAAAACTTCACCCTGCACCGTTATTAGACCTGATTTCATCTGGTGTAGTACAAAGCGCTTTTATCTGCGAGCTTACCAAAGATTGTTTTCTTCACTACAATTATTGCAACACTAAATTTTTTAACAATGAATATTCTCAAAATAACAAAAATTCCCGCCATTTTTGATGTCATTGGAATACATGCGTTTTGAAACCGGCTACTTTGATTTGCATAAGAAAAGAAGAGGTTTGGTGCGGAATGCAGTTTATATGGGAATAAATGAGTATTGAATTAAACGACTGAGTGGAATAGTGTAGTTTTGAAAAAAACTTCACATTTTAAGTACTCTAAAGTATAGGAAATAACATGTTTTGGAAAATTTTAATTAAGTACTTAGATGAGGGCCCTTCTAAAGAACACTTTCTCATATTTAACTCATTTTTGAATAAAAGTGGAATAGAAGAGTTTTGAAATTATACCCCTCATATATTAAATTAAGATTAAGAATTTTCATTAAGCAGAAATCAAATAAATATCTACATGAAAACACATGAGGAAACATGTTGGAATATGAAATTAAGACAAATTGAATCTGAGTAAAATCATGTACATATTTACATTATGTACCTTACCTTTGGAAAAATGCATTCAAAATTGAATTTGTGAATAATGATGAAATGAAGGGCAGGGGCAATGGCAAAATAAACATAAGTTTATTGGCAATGTATGAACACATCGGCTTCAATTATATATTTTTGATTATAATTCATATATTTGGCTTTGGGTGCAATACACAATGTAGGTTTGTTATTGTTGACATAGGGTGAACGGAAGAAACAGTTTGTCTTGGCTCATAAAATTTAGGATGTATATTCCTCTTAATGTGTTTTTTTATTTATGTATAAAAGTGCAATATGGACGCTGAAACAGCAACGAATGAAGAAACTGCGCAACTGAATCAAATGGCACAGTCAACGTGGAGAGCGCCACCACACATGAAACAAAATTGCCTTCTCCATTGATCGATAATAGATGGCGTTACGTTGCGTGTGTATCTGACAGGTCAATTGTGATACGATATGTTACGATATGTAACATTCAAACTTGATTCTTTTTTTGGTTGTTGCGAAAATAAATAAATACAAAATGAAAGAAAAAAAATTAAAAAAAAAAATCGAAAAAACCTGCTGGTTGGTCAAAATAAGACATTTTGAAATTTTGATTTTTAGACCTTCACCGGGTTTGACTACTTAACTTATTCAAAAAGCGCAATCTTTCCCTAACAACGTCGACTGCAAGGACTTTCTCTTCCAACCCCCATCGCCATCAACGACCAATCACTTCGTTGGCTTGCATAACAATCAAATGTGCATAAAACATTATTCTAATATCATTTCGCCAACCAATTGTATCTATATAGACGAAGAACGACCCTCAAAGCTAATATTAATAAAATTGTTGAGATATACCACCCCAGAGAGTGTGGCTGCCGTCACCCGCTTTCCGCCAAACTTCATCCCAATGCCCCAACGCAACCGAGTAAGTTCCTAAGTGAATGATAACACACTTAACTTAAAGTGGTTTCTTTTATTCGTGTGGGACTTCAAAAAGCATATTAAGACAATAATTTCTTTGCTTCCTTCCATTGTGCTCTGGTCTGGTCTTTTAGGTGTAAGCTAGGAATACATCAAAGGGTGCAGTTTAGTCCCCATAGATTCACTGGGCGTGGTTATAAGATGCAAACCTGATAACAGGGATAGATAGATAGATAAATAATAAAATCATAAACCGTCATGCAATACACATCCAATGCATGCCATTATGATGATGGTGTAGATAATGTTAACCACCACCATCAAGCACGTGCAATATGCGTTTGATATACCGTTGTCATCATTTACAACATCATCATGTACACAAATCCCTTCTAGATACTGGAAGAATAGTATATCACGGCATCGCCATACACCACCCAGCTACCCATCCACCCAGCTAACACAACAGCTCATCCAACACTTGTGCTTGCGCTTGGCGAAAGATGTAAAACAGATTTCAATGAGCAATCTATCTGCAAGCATATCCAGCGAGAGCCATTAAGCATAAGCACCGCTACCGCAGAGAAATCACCAACCACTCTACCAAGATCTCTGTGTATTTTGCGGCCGCAGTAATGGCAATAGGTTATGCCATAGATACAGAATGTTCTGCAACCCACACCCACATCCTCCTGTGGCATGACGCAGCAACAGCAGCAACAGCAGCAGCAGCAGCATTATCACTTTGTTTACCATTAAATTAATGGAAAATTCAATTATGCAAGTTGCCTTTTAATATCAAAAGGATTTGTTGGTTGGTTTTTTTTTCTGTTTTTTGGACTTCCCTCTTTGAGTCCTTTTCACAGAACACATAATAAAACGTATACTGTTGCTAGCTGTGTGCTGTAGCGGGTTTGTGATTTATTTATATGGGCAGCAGAAAGATGACGGATGGCAATTAAAGTACACCCGTAGCTTTTGCAGTGATAAAATCTAATTTCAACCATCAAATTGGTCTGATGTTGTTCTATTAGTTTGTTTCATTTAAAAATGAATTTTTATTATGTAGATACTCGTATCTCTGTAGTCTTAGTAGTTGAAATAATACATAAACAAGGGAGAACCAAATTTATAGAAATAGAAAAGTTTAGCTTTGGTTTTAATTGGAAAACTTTGTTTCCTTGATTCTCGCCTCCTAAATGGCTTTGCGGACGTATTCATTTTATTCTGTTTTTAATCGTTAGGAGGGGGGCAAAGTTTATGAAAGTTTTCGAGACAATTCCATGGTAGAGTAGAAGAAAATAATGGGTGTCCTCCTTGAACTTTGAACCCTGTTTAAATGGCGAATACCTTTAAACTTGGTGTAAAGATTTTTGTGAGTACCAAATCCAATCTACCTACAACATTTTATTGTGAAATCGTTGAAAAAAAAGATGCACAAATCACCGTCACGTAAACGTCATTCGCGTGCTATTTGCCTCTGCAAAAACGCAGACGGCTTCCGTAAATTTTCGCGGAAACGTTAAAAAGTGTAGGTAATACCAAAGACGACTCAATCCCATCCGCGGGCGGCATCACACACACACACACACACACACACGCACTTGAAACCCCCAGCTGAAAAAACGTCGAAAACAAATAACCATAAACCATGTTGTGTTTGGATTGGAGTAATCAATAGAAAACAAAGACTTGTACCTAATGGTCCACTGCACAGCTGCCCGTTCGCTACTTACTAGCTATTGTCAAAAGAGTCGGTATCAGAAAACCAGTGAAAGGCCTTAGCAATGTGAGGGGACTAGTGAGCGCAATCTCACCTAACTCGTATTCAAGGAAGAAGTGTTTACATAGAATTCAGAGTTTAATTCTGGCAAAAGCAGGATATTCGCAGATAAAGTGCGATGCCGTTTCCCCGCCTTCAGGGAGCTCTAACATAGACCCGAGCTTCTTAACCTGATAGTTTTTAGATGCTCGTTGAGGCGACTGAAACCTGTGACGAGAACATCTAAGGATGTCAAGACTTTCCTATTCAATCCTTGCAGATACGTAGCTCTGCTGGTTTTCGGGACCGTCGACCAGATTCTTCGAATGTCTGCATGAGAGAGAGAGAGAATATGCTAATATTCGGTATGCTGTGGGCGAAGAGTGAACAGACAAGCAGCATCCTATGAATGGTAGTTGGCCAATTAGGGCTGACGATGAGCAGTTCCTGGCCAGATCATTCTTACCCTGCATACATGTGTGCCGAGGAACTCAGGTCAGTGTTACAGAGCTTCCAACCTGTCCAGCTTATCGTATTGATCAGCAGCGGAGCAGGCTTTGATAGCAGCGGAGCAGACTTTAGGCTTTGATAGCAGCGGAGCAGGTTTTGATAGCAGCGGAGCAGGCTTTGATAGCAGCGGAGCAGGCTTTGATAGCAGCAGGGCAGGCTTTGATAGCAGCGGAGGAGGCTTTGATAGCAGCGGAGCAGGCTTTGATACCAGCGGAGCAGGCTTTAATAGCAGCAGTGGCAATCACGAAGATTTCTGCCTGAAAAACGGTGCAGGGAAATAACTTCACCTCGAGTGGGCAATACCTTCACTTTTTTTTTGTGAAGTTATTGCCCACTGATGGTGAGCAACTTCACCCAAAATTTTGTGAAGTTATTTCCCACCTATAATTTGAGAATTTGTCTATTATAACTAAAGACCCTTGCACCCACTTAAAATCAAACAGTGACCCCAAGCAGGGGGGTTGCAGGGGGGCAGCATGCCCCCCATATGCACTGCACTGTTTATGGGATTAGTTGCGAAATCGCAAGTAGATTCCATAAACAGTGCAATGCATATGGGGGGGGGGGGGGGCATGCTGCCCCCCTGCAACGCCCTGCTTGGGGTTACTGTTTGATTTGGGGTAGGTGCGAGGTACGTTTCTTGAATTATCATAAAATGTTATGAGAATTTATTTCCCACTAAAAAGTGTAGTTATTGCTCACCATCAGTGGGCATTAAGTTCACAAAAAAAAAAGTGAACTTATTGCCCACTCGAGGTGAAGTTATTGCCCAGGTGAAGTTATTGCCCGTGAAGTTATTTCCCTGCACCTGAAAAACAGTTGTCTGTCCACCTAAGGCTGCTAATAGCCTTATCCGAGTAGACTATGGCCAGAGTTGTGGCTACCAGCACTGGACGTTGGCCTGTTGGCACCTACGCTGCCAAGCTGGACATCCTGTTCAACCCACACTGCCGCAGTTACAAAGATTCAGTGGATAAGGAGACCCTTCACCATTTCCTATGCGAATTTCTGGCCCCAGCTAGAATAACACATCGCACACTCGTATATCATTGAATTCCTCAATCCCCCAGGCTGGCTTTGAAGCACAAATAGACACCCTGGGTCACTCGAGTGGTGGCCTCAAAATGGCGCCTTCGCGCCAATTGCATCCTGATGTACTGATAACACGAGACAGCAACTCCTACCTACCTAGACTCCGGCTACGGTGAGACCGTCCTTAAGGGCCAAAAGCCAGTACACCCCTCTCTGTTTCATTCCAGTTGATCTGGAAGGAGGACTCGAGGCTAGCTGGTGCAAAATATGCACTTTACATACTCATGGATTGCCTCCTCACCACCACGAATTTTAATCTAGAACAATTTAGTTGCTTTAGAACTTATCGAAAGAAGTAGAAAAGAGATGCGAATTAAATGCCAACCCTGCGGATGGGGATACAGAGTGCACTGCCTACTAAAAATGTACATATAGTATTTGCCGTGCCGGAGCGTGGCACGTGGAGACAGTTGAGGCGATGTTTGTGCATTGTACTAGTCAGTCGTTTTTTTTTTTTAACTAGCTCAAATAGTTCTGAGATACACAAACTGAAACTAGTAGCGCACCGGACATCAACATTCACCAGCAGCACTAGAATAATTTCAGCAGCCGTAGAAGAGGATGAAAAAACAGAAACCACTTCCACTGGTACAAGTTACAAGAGAAAGAATAATTCACATAATGCCGTAACGTAACCCATCACTGCCCAACCGTATAGGAATATTATATGCTCAAACACGTTGTAAATGTATCTACATGTATATAAATTTTATTTTTGGCACCGTTAGTGTGACTTTGATGGTTTTATATATTTAAAAAGCTGGAAGACGGTAATTGAAAAATAATTATAATAGATATTGGCGCATATTCATCGTTATTGACATTAGTGCGGGTCTGGGCCTGGATTGTGAGTGTAGGTCACACAAAATTAAGCCCCGGTGACATTTAGTGTGAGGCTTGCATTTGTAGTCCCTTTCACTCCTGTATAGGGTAGGTAAGGTTAGGTTAGGTTAAGGTGGCTGTCAGCAAAAACCGTCCGTAGATCTAGGGAAAGTGTCAACTTATAGTAATCGTTCAACCAGTTAGACCTTGTGATGAATCGTTTTGATATGGTCTTTTTGGAAGAAGTGTATTTCTTTGATGTCCTTCATGGTTCTAAGAAAAGCCGGACATTCGGAGAAGATGCGATGCGATGTCGTACAATGCACTGCTGGTTTAGGGACCGTCGATCAGCTAGGTTGCGAAGTGGAAGGGTCCTACCATTTACATCCGATTCCGAACGCCGAATTCGAGAAGTTTCTCATGACAATTTATACTTTTGCATGTTTTTCAGACGTTCTCAAGAAGTGGGGTTGTGGAAGAAAACTTAACGTCCTACTTGGCCCACCGTGATTTGAACTTGAGGATCCACGATTAGTAGTCCACCACACTAACCACTGAGCCCACATTCGAATGTGAAGGTCATATGTCATACTCGTAGATTAAAAAGGGGTATGCAATTTGCATACAGTACTAGGCACCAGAAGGGCAAATCGCGATCCCTCTAGGGAACCAATTGAAAGACTTCTATTGGAGAAAAACCTAAAAAACCTAAAAAAAAACTTTTCCTAGACAGAACCCAATTTCTGTGCCGCTCAGCTCCCCTAATTCCTCAAATTGAAGATCATGACAATATTCGGCATGCTATAGACGCCGAACCTCACGCACATAAAGTTTGCGAACAGACGTGCAGCATCCTTTCTTCATGTAAGAAGTGTTTACCTAGGTTATCCTATCTGGTTCTGAGAAAAGCCGGACATTCAAAGATGAAGTACGATACCGTTTCATCCGCCCTAAGGTAGCTCACACATAGACCTGAGCTTCTATAGTTCTGATAGATTTTAGATGCTCGTTTAGGGGACTAAAACTAGTAACGAAACGAATAAAGGATCTCAAGCCATTCCCATTTTCATTCCGAGCAGATACTTTGCTCTGCTGTTTTCGGGACCGTCGATCAACTTCTTCGAATGTCAAGATCACAATATTCGGTATGCTGGAGTCGTCAAACCTCAGTCACATCAAGTTTGCTAACAGACGATCAGCATCCTATGTTGTCTCGCTGACGATGAGACTTTCCTGGCCAGAGCTTCTGCTCATTAACAACCCTGGATGCTTCTGTGTACTGAGAAATCCAAGTCAGTGTTACAGATTTACATCCTCCCAACCTGTTCAGTTTAGCGATGACTTCCTCAACAATTTTGGAAGTGATTATAGCAGCCGATGGAGGATTTCTGCCTGAAAAATTGGACAAGTGCAAAACGATTCACTTAGTTAGGGGTCAACTGGAGTCCAGCCAAGAAGTTCAAGCTGTTGCAACAACTAAGAAAAGAAAACGAAAATATATTTCACTGTTTATTACGATCCTCAGTCGTTAGAATCGCCGAAGCGTAGCGACTTTTGTCATAATACAAATAAATTGACCCCCAATCTGAATGGATTACACAATAGATTGCCCATCGAACATTGTTCACTTCTTCTGGGATGTTAATAAGCGATGGAATCCAACGTTAAATTCAAAAATCCAATTCAGAAACCCGTGCACGTGATCGCAGTGACGGACTTATGAACTTCGTAGCGGATGATTGCGTCATTGCCGAATCTATTTGTAATTATTCAATGATTCAGGTTATAAGCTTGAGCTTGAGTCGATCTTGATTGTGCGGGCAAGTGGTAACCCTCGATCGAAGAGCAAATTGAATAAAGCGACGTTGAATGCTCTCGATTCCGGAAAAATTTTCTCGCTGACAGCGACGGGGGTGCAAGTTTGGAATCTGGTCATGTAAGGGTTGGAGAATTCCTTGGACCACCGTCTTACAAAGCCAAGTGATGCGTAAGCTTTTACAGAATATCTCGTCAATATGAGAACGAAAATGTAGCTCCCATCCCGCACAATATGCCAAAGTCACGAAGGAGTTGAACACGTGGGATATAACTTGACCATGAAAAAGATAAATTCGGGAAGGGGTTGGTTCCACTTACATAAAGGTAAAAGATTGACATTTGGTGGAGGTCTTGATGGAGGAGGCTAGATTCCTGCGGTGAGAGTGAAAAAAAATGTTCGTATCGCAATCTTAGAGGGAAAGGGATTACCCTTCACGCTTTCAAGACCATAAATAGTTAGAACAAAGAGAAGGTGACCTAGATGGCTGCCTTGTAGAACACCAGAGGTGGCCAAGAGAATGCTAGAGCCCTGCATTGAAGCGTATTAAAAATGTTGGTATCGTCAGCTTAGAGGGAAAGGGATTAGTGTTGACGCTTTCAAGACCATAAATAGTTAGAAGGAAGAGAAGTAGACCTAGATGGCTGCCTTGTGGCCAAGAAAGGATCAATGACGACGGACCTAAAGGCACTGTTCGACACAAAGTGTTTGACATCACATAGAAGTTTGATAGACAAACAGTGTTTGGCAGAGTATCAAACAGTCAAATTCCTGGAATTCGTGTCGAATCCTAGAACTGCCAAAAAGTGTCAAACGTGTTACCTGTAACGAACAATCTAAGTAGTCTTAACGTCATGCATTCTCCGTAAGAATATATTGACGAGTCTGGAATGTAACGGAGCACATTGGTGTGTTTTTACTGCGCCTTGCTTCCTTAGTTAACATGAACACAACTCTTCTTGTCGTCTTTACTCTATTTTATAGCGTTAAGAGCTCGTCATAAGATGAGATGATACAATTTTGTGTCAGCATCATGAACATTAATATTGGAAGTCTTACGTCATTTCCTTGGGACGATTGTATAAAATGTTCTTATGTCCGCGCCATCAAAAGCTACCCCATTTAATGGAATTCTTATTGTCTTCAACTTCGTTTTCTTACCAAAAGGGTAAGTATTACACCCTAAAACTGTTTTCCACTAACTGGTACCTAGCTGGCATTCCTTGGTTGCACGTGAAAAAAACGCCAAGTCAAATTCAGAGGGGCATACAAATAGTTTTACATGTTAAAACATATGAAAGTGCGGTGCGGGCGTTATGGTTGAAGAAGCACACATCCGTTGGCACAATCTAGCGCAAAGGAGAGATACCATTTATATTTGTTTTTTTGTTTGTTCTAACGAATCTTCTATTGATGAGGGGACCTCCCTTTGGACAACCCTTGAATAAATAACCGAATTATTCTTATATCAGTCCTGCTTTATGGTGCCGAGTGCTGGACGATACAAGAAGAAAAGGTGAGCTTAATATTGGGTTTTTTTGAAAGGAAAATACTTATATTTGGTCCTGGGTGCGAGGAGGGTGAATGGAGGAGAAGATACAACCGTGAACTGTATGGACTGTACGAAGATGTAGATGTAGTGTTGACGCTTTCAAATTATCACATATTCCGGCGTGCTATCCACCTCCTGGTCAAATTATATTAAAGAACGATTCCTGGGCAGGCTCGAAGGGAATTTGACTTAACCTGGCCAAGTTTATGATGTAACCAACTTTGCTGTTGATAGAAATGGAAGTCTATAACTCCTCAACAGTTTAGTTCTTAATGGTTTTACGAATAGAGCGATAAGCTTCCCTAGATCCACGTGGTATCACAACTGAACTCACATTGGTCTAAGTCTGTTGGATTTTGCTGACAACCACTTCAAAATCAGCTAAGGAGTTCGGAGCTTTAATAGAAATACCAAGACATCGATGTACAAATCTTCGTAGGGAAGATATCAAGAACTTGGTAGGTTATCTTTATAGTCACCACGGTTCACGATGCCAAAAAGAAAATGTTCGACATTCATAGCCGGCACTATGACTTGAAGAAGACGAAATAACTCGAAGGAATGTCTGCCTCTGCGAACATTTTTCATCGGAAGACGAAGAAAGCAATCCTCTGCTGGTTATCGGCTTTAAACAGAAAGATGAAACTGGGCTAGACGGCACAAAGGTAAGGTCAAAGTACATACGTTCTCACTTTTTCCCCAAAAAAAAAAAATAAATAAATAATCGATTGTACTCTTTGTCGTAATTACTTTTTCGGATGAGATTTATTAAACAAAACTTATTCTCAAAAGGATTTCCCTTTGTCCCTTTGCAGTTCGAATCTCCCACGAAAGGGGATTATTTGTATGATCCGGCGCACTCTTTAACACTTTGCAGAGCTGTTCATTATTTCGAATTCTTCATTTGATTTTTGCAGACGTACCTACTACTGGGTGTACGAAAATACCGGCGTACATTCTGAATTGTCTGGGCTCCTGCTACCTCGGTGGGATAAGAGAAAAATTGCGAGTGACTGTTACCGTCATTACCGGCATCACAGCAAGTGACTTCAAACACTTTCAAAGAACATTGTGTTCCAAAATAAATGAAATGTACACACACTGTAAGTTTCCGTTCCCCAATCAACAGTAGGGTCATTTTAATCGATTACGACTGATTGCTCCTGCTATGAGAAATGAAAAGAAACCAAGCAGCACAACACCCACGCACATTCCACCAAGCTTTGAGGGAGGGATTTAAATTTAAATTTCATTCATAAATCCATCGGAGCTTGGGGTGGGCACCATTATTGTGTTGTGCAGAATAAGCAGAAGCAGATAATGGCGCTCTTTCTGCTGCCTGCTGAATTTCTGTACACCCATATGACGGATGCCTGGGCTTAGTTTAGTTTCTTAGCAGATACACCAATCATAACAGGCGATTTCAAAACCACGATTTTGAAAAGGTTATTAAACCGCAACTATAGAACGATAAATTGTGAAAATAATGAAGAAAGATTTGACTTTGATGGAATTTTTTGCAAATAGGAAATATTTAAAGGTTTTTCATGAATTTGACGGCGAATTTCGGTCTTAAAAAATAACTCACCACGCCTCAGATATGAACCTAGAAATTCACCATATTAAAGCGCCAAACGGGGCATAATCGAAACTACAGACTGTACCGCCATCTGTTGGCAAGTAGGAGATACATTACCATATACACGAACCGACTATTTTACTTGCTACTTTCATGATTTCCTGCTTCCTCGAGGCTGGATTAGTATGGGGGACCTAGCGTTTAATTTATATTGTACAACAACCATCGGGATTAGTTTGGTTCACAACCATTAGGATTTTCCAGTGGTTTCCTAATGGAACTAAGCTCGATTGGGGTAGTTACTATAATTGAATTCACCTAAATATAGTAAAATCAATTTTAATCGTTCACCACAGTAGTTCCACAGAGTGGCGCGTATCCATAGATATACTCCACTAATTTGTCTTCGGAAAGTCTGCAAATTCATCATTCAGATTGAATGGCACTTCCTGGCAGCAAGAAAAAAATAATAAAATTAAGGACCATTCAAATAGATATCTACCTTTAATTGAAAACGATATGTTCACTTTTAGTGAAAGGTGAATCCTTTACTTGAGGATTGAAAGTTCATGCAGTGTGTTAAAAAATAAATATTAGGCATTAACGGGCCATACAGTGCCTAAGACCTAGCTTCTCCAACCACTTTCTTGTGCGAAATGGAAGGGACCTACAATTTTAAGCCGAATCCAAACGGCAAATTTGAGAAGCTTCTCATGACAAAGATACTCTTGGATGTTTGTCAGACGTTCGCAAGAGGTGGGGCAGTGGCAAAAAAACTTTAGATGTTATTTGGCCCCGGCGGGTGTTGACCGGGGACCTTTCGATTAGCAGTCCGACACACTAACCACTGCTCCACTGCGCCCCATCATGCAGTGTGTTAGCCATCGCATATCGCAGCTGAATTTACAATGGAGATTGAGAGCTCACAACATCCTCTATTTGTTGATTATGTGCGCCGCCATTTAGGGGTTGCTGGGATTTGAATTTCTTTTTTATTATAATAAAAATGTTCGCCACCAGCTATCGCAGGATAACTCTACCACTCCCCAATTCAATTGTCAAATTTGGAATACGTATTAAAGCAAACACAATGCTCAACTATAGGTGGCGTTGTTTCTACTGTTTTGTAAAACATCTGTTTTTTGGTTGAATTAAATCGTCATCTTGAAGTCAGGGAGGGAACAACCACATTTCAATATACTGTATCTTTTTCCATTACAAAAATTCTTTTAAACATAGGGACGGGCTACAGTCCGCTTGGGCGAACTGTTGGATACCCTATTCTTATTCCTATCCCTCATAAGTGGGCGTGACAAAAGTCTAAGTATGGTTAAATTGTTAAGAACGCTCTACATATTTTGTTATATAACATTTAAAGGATTTTATCAAAAAAAAAAAAACGCTCCTTAGCTCAAACTTGGGTGTTTCAATAAAATTGTTTTATTTAATTGTGGGCGTGTCAGTAGGCGGATTTAAAAAAAAATTAACACATGAGCATAAAGGGCCCCTAGAGAGTATATATTATAAATTTCAGCTCCCTAGCTCAAACTTTGGATTTTCAAAAAAATTGTTTTATTTATTTGTGGGCGTGTCAGTGGGCGGATTTTGAAAATATTTATACATGAGCTTAAAGGGCCCCTAGAGAGTATATATTATAAATTTCAGCTCCCTAGCTCAAACTTTGGATTTTCAAAAAAATTGTTTTATTTATTTGTGGGCGTGTCAGTGGGCGGATTTTGAAAATATTTATACATGAGCTTAAAGGGCCCCTAGAGAGTATATATTAAAAATTTCAGCTCCCTAGCTCAAATTTTGGTTTTTCAATAAAATTGTTTTATTTTTTTGTGGGCGTGGCAGTGGGCGGATTTTGAAAATTTTATATCCCGAGCAGTTTTAGGAGTCATAGATCATATATAAAAAATTTCAGCTTCCTAGCTCAAAATTCGATTTTTTCCAAAATTTTGTTTTTTTGAGTTTGTGGGCGTGTCTGTGGGCGGATTTCAAAAATTCGTAAACTTGATTATTTCGGGACCCTAGAGAGTATATGGTTAAAATTTCAGCTCTCTAGGTCCAGTTTAAAGGCCTAATTTTTGCCGACGGACGGACGGACGGACGGACGGACGGACGGACATGGCTAGATCGACATTACTATCGATGCTGATCATAAATATAGTAACTTTTAGGGGTCTACGGGCAATATTAAGGTATGTTACAAACTATGCGTCAAAATTAATATACCCCTAGAATAGGGTATAAAATTATACTCATACATTAACATAGCACCCTGCAATGCGTTGCCCAACACAGCGCCATGTAACTCATTCGAGAACTACTTAGCATAGCACGAAACCAATCAAAACGTGCTGAAATCACGCCAAGTGTCCATTTCAGAAGCTCAACCTAACACGAGAACCAGTAATATATTTTTAGCATCATTTGCGCGCGAAAATCCCACCTGAAAACGAAGACAGTTCATTGGTTTATTTTTATTTTTAGCAGGGGGAAGGGGAAAGGGAATGGAAACTGGAATGTTATTCCTCATGGCTTGCTTGCGAGATAAGTGAAAATGAAAGCTATGATTGTATGGATGTGTGCGATTGTGAATTGCTCACGAAACAGCGACCAATCCGAATGGCAGGCGGGACAACGTAGTAACAAGATATTTATAACAGGTTGATGCGAATACCTACCGTTTTTGCTGTTATTCTGATACTGAAGGATTGCTGTGGCCCGTTATGTTGGCGCACATCGAATGTGTGAAATGAATGAATGGAAAACGGTTCGGATTGATGAATCGGTTGCAGATTGCAGGGCCAAATAGACACCAATGGATTATTTTATAGCGTAAATTGAGGATTGGTGCTTGCTGATTTTTCTGGTTTTTTGTTACCTAAGGATGGATATGTCCCGTGACTGTGAACAGTGAATGATGAAGGTTTGTCGTGAAAAAAGAATCAATATAAAAACTACTACCTAAAACGGGGGCGCTTTTTAATTAATAAAAATTCCAGTAGGTACTTCCACCACCTGCCACCTGACTTTGCTGCTAACCTAATACAAAGAGAAGACTGTGACAAAAATGTTGAACTTCATCGCTAGGGTGGAGCATTCCGAAATGTATGTATAATGTATTATGGACAGCAACTGAGAATTCAGTAGGTGAACGAAGATTGGGCGTTATCTGTTGATTGATTGCGTATTAAATTGGGAACATCTTGGGAGAGTCGGGAGTGGATAAGGATGGAATATACCCGTGACTGTGAAATACCGTAAAGCACCATTGTTAAATGATGAAGGTACGAAAAATTAACAGAAAACTACTACCTAAAACGGGGGCGCATTTTAAGGAATAACAATTCCAGAAGATACTTCCACCTACTGCCAGACTTTGCTGCTAACCTAATACAAGGAGAAGGTTGTGACAAAAAATTTGTATACTTCACCGCTAGGGTGGAACATTGCGAAAGCATTTTTTGATGGACGACGGCAACTGAGAATTCAGTAGGTGAACGAATATTCGGCGTTTATCTGTTGATTGAGTGCGTATGAAATCGGAAATGGGATTGGTTGGCGACTGCAACGTGCAAATATCACCACGGTGGTGTCCATATTTTCCATGTAGAAAAAGAGGACAAGTTTTAGTGTGTACAGAAATATTCTTGCAAAATGACTAGATACATTCTAGCAGTGATGTTTTTCTACAGAATGTGTTTTATCGTGTTTGGAATGAAGTAGTTTATGCGAAGCAATTTTCGGAGTAAGTAAATTTAGTCAATGATAGTGAAAACAAGGACATTTGAAACAAATGTTTAAAAAAGGACAATGAACTAGGCACTATGGGAGAAAAAAAGGACTGTCCTCTCAAAAGATGGACTAATGGTCACCACTACCTTTGTATATACATTCCTGGAATGTATATACAAAGCCACTACTCAAACCAGTTTACTTCAAATTAGTCCCCAATGTTTTAGGTCTACTAGAATAGATTTCTTATCTCTTGACTCAAGTTGAAGGCCACTCTTTCAAATATCAGGACACTGGATTGATTCCACGGCCTTTTTTATGTCTTGTGATCTAGCATTGGTTATAAGATTAAGAAGAAGCCCTGATCGCCGAACGCTCCTGTATATACACTATAGGTACAGCTTACGTCTTTTGCTTAGTTTTATTAACACTGCATACTTTTTGGAACCTATAAAGTTAACTGCCTAAAGATATGCAAGTCCTATATCCTTATTTTCAATAGTTAATGCAGACGTTCTGGGGCCAATGATTTTTATTAGCAATTTTTTTTTATTAGAACTGGATATTGGGCTACTTCCTTTTGGCCCAGAAGGCACAGAATATATTCCAGCTAGCAAGAAACAGAGGGCGTCCAATGGCAACCGTGGGAAACGACTTGAGGAGGAGGAACCTAGAGACAAGACGAACTTAGGACAAGGAGAGCCGACGCCTCATAAAGAAAAAAAGGCAAGGCAAAAGAAGGCGATGAGGATGTAAGTGGATACAAGTGAAGTGGGGGAGGCTAATGATCCCTTGACTCAAGATCGCAACCTCGGCGTTAAGGAAACGAAGAAGAACTTTCCATTACTAAAATCAGTTCCCGCCCCTTCAAGTCTAAATTATTCAGAATTGCAGTGATATTCTTAGCCCGCCCTTGCACGGGGCATTTATAGAAAGAAAATTAAATTCGTTTCTGATTTCGAGCTTATTTTTTATTTATTTATTTACTTATTTATATATTTATTTATTACTTATTTATTTATCTGTTTATTTATTTATTTATTTATTGATATATTTATTTATTTACCTATTAAACAATTTATTTATTTATTTATTTACTTATTTATTTATTTATATATTTATTTATTTATTTATTTATTTATTTATTTATTTATACAGTCATGCATATTTTATTTATTATTATCTTTTTTTTGTCTCCTTAATTTGAGGTTTTTCGTCGTTGTTTTCCTCAAAAACAAACATTTTTCTAATATAAGTTAATTTTTGTCAATTGTAAACTTTTTTCAGGAGAAAGATATAAAGTCGTCATATCTCTGTATTTAAATTATGTAAATTGTGCTATAACAAATTGTAAATTATAAACGAAATAAAATATCTTATCTTATCTTATTTTGGAGCTACTAACTGAGCACCAAACCTACATGAGTCGAGCCGCTAAGCCCTGCATAGAGAGGTGTGAAATCTCTCTTTGGTTGCTGTGGTTATCGTGACTCTTGGATATTTTATCCAGCTTAAGCGGTAGGTGGGGCAGTGGAAGCAGTACACCTTCCTGGATGTCTACCCTCGTCTACTACTCAGTCATTACAACTACAAACCTATAAACTCATGCGAAACCTCGTCTCATTCCCTAGACATTGCAGGTTTTTTTTGTTTTTTTTTTTCTGTAAGACTAGAACCAACTTGAAGGTACTGGCGTAACATAGAAATCCCATCTTCTCACATTCATTTGCGGTTTAACTTGTACATATAGACACCAAAGTTGGCGTCCTTCAAGCTGCGTTTAATCAGTTTTGTGCAGTCTAAACGTGTAGATGTGTATTTGATTTCTTCCCCACAAAAGATACACCAAACATTCCTGTTACTTGTACTAATTTACATTCATTGTCGCAGACGATGGCAATTATTGGCAATGATGCGTCATTTCCACTGGATATTATTTAAAAACAAAAGTGCTCTCCTACCAAGGTTAGTGCGGTATCGTAATTTATGTGTATAAAATATTTGCACATGGCGAAGGTATCTAGAATCACAAAATCCTCTTTCTTATGAAGCTTCAAACCAGTTTTAGAAAACGTGGTCCGCCAGATTCTCGAGATCCTTATTTGTCATTTAAATTAAGTCTCTAACGAGAACGAGCCTAAGTTTCGATTCCAAATGTGATCAAAATGTATCTATGAATCACCATTGAGGAGTCATAATTCGTTGAATTAGGAATTAGATGGCTTTCACATAATTAGGTAGCAGTGTTTATACCCTATTCTAGGGGTATATTAATTTTGACGCATAGTTTGTAACATACATTAATATTGCCCGTAGACCCCTAAAAGTTACTATATTTATGATCAGCATCGATAGTAATGTCGATCTAGCCATGTCCATCCGTCCGTCCGTCCGTCGGCAAAAATTAGGCCTTAAAACTGGATCTAGAGAGCTAAAATTTTAACCATATACTCTCTAAGGTCCCGAAATAATCAAGTTTACGAATTTTTAAAATCCGCCCACAGACACGCCCACAAACTCAAAAAAACAAAATTTTGGAAAAAAATGAATTTTGAGCTAGAAAGCTGAAATTTTTTATATATGATCTATGACTCCTAAAACTGCTCGGGATAAATTTTTTTCAAAATCCGCCCACTGGCACGCCCACAATTATTATTTTTTTTTTTTTTGAAAATTCAAAGCGAGCTAGGGAGCTGAAATTTATAATATATACTCTCTAAGGGCCCTTTATGCTCATGTGTTAATTTTTTTTAAATCCGCCTACTGACACGCCCACAATTAAATAAAACAATTTTATTGAAACACCCAAGTTTGAGCTAGGGAGCGTTTTTTTTGATAAAATCCGTTAAATGTTATATAACAAAATATGTAGAGCGTTCTTAACAATTCAACCATACTTAGACTTTTGTCACGCCCACTTATGAGCGATAGGAATAAGAATAGGGTATCCAACAGTTCGCCCAAGCGGACTGTAGCCCGTCCCTATGTTTTCTTTTATATTTATTATCAAGGCACCACAGCCGTCCAAGCCCAGCTGTCCAGAGCAGCGTTCCAGCATTTGCGATACCTTTCTCCTTAAAACGGTGGCTCGATTCTGATTATCGTCTCGAATCTGGAAGCTGGGAGTAGAAGATCCCCTTTGCTGAAGCATGATTGTCTATTGGTCCATTTGGCCAAGGCGTTTAAGTTTTTGCATTCGCAACTTGGTACAGCTCATAGGATTTGTGGTTTCTTTTCTTTTTGCTGCATTCCAAACATCGTGCACTTGAGTTACCTTTTGAATCAATTCAATTCATTTTATTTCGTAACAATGTTTTCAAAAAAGTCAGTGAACGCTCATTTTACTATTCAGAGATTTTATACATTATCTTTCTACTGAAACATTTTCTTGTATGGCAAATAATAAATAACTATAAATGATGGGAAGACTTTGTCGAATTAAAATACGAAAAAACCTTCATTTGACAAAAAAAAAAAAAAATAGAAAGACAAATAAATAAATAAATAAATAGATAAAGACATAAATAAATAGATAAAGAAATGAATACAAAAATAAATAAACAAATAAATAAACAAAGAAATAAATAAGTAAATAAATAAATAAATAGATAAAGAAATGAATACAAAAATAAATAAACAAATAAACAAATTAAGAAATAAATAAATAAATAAGTAAATAAATAAATAAATAGCTAAAGAAATGAATACAAAAATTAATAAACAAATAAACAAATTAATAAATAAATAAATAAAAGAATACAAAAATAAATAAACAAATAAATAAATAAATAGATAAAGAAATGAATTCAAAAAAATATAAACAAATAAATAAATCAATAAATAATAAATAGATAAAGAAATGAATACAAAAGTAAATAAACAAATAAACAAATAAATATATGAATAAATAAGTAAATAATTGATAAATAACTAGTAAATGAGAGCAAACGCAATAAATATTTGCACAGAAATATCACAGATTAAACATTTAGCTGGTTTATGAGAGGATTCTCAGAACTATCACAGCTGTTATTCAAATTAGTTGTAAGTTTTCGAATCCTATCGAAAATCAATTCAACATTCGCCCTTCTGTGGAGATCTAGGGTTGAATTGTCATACCTGCAACTTATTTAAATGGCATCTTGCTGTAGTACCCCACACTGGTTCTCCTCCAAATTATTTCCAATGACATGAGGAATAAAACAATCAGGGAATCATTTGCCTATAGCATTCGCCATTCACGGCAATGTTGGCGCCGGTTTCGGTTTTAAAGACAAATAGGCCGATGACGCCTTCGGCATGTAAACCACACCAAACAGTGTGTGGATGTAATGGAGACTCAAGAGACTCATGCTCACTCCGAAAACCACAATTCTGCTTGTTTGCAAACCCGTGAAGCCACAAATGAGCCTCATCGCTGAAGATGATTTGACGATAAAAATCTGGTTCAACTTCCAGCTGATTCTCAGCCCATTCACAGAACACACGACGCAATTGATGGTCCGCTGGCTTTAGTTCTTGCACCAGTTGGTTCTGATACGGATGTAGGCCAAGATCTTTACACAAAATTTTCCAAGTAAGGGATGGGCAGAGACCGAGTTGCTGAGAACGGCGCCGGATCGATAAATTCGGGTCCTCTCTCAAACTCACATCTACAGCGAACATGGCTACTTCTGTACGCACGGCACGGTCTCGATTTGGATGAATTTTATCACAAAGAGTAAACGTGGTCATGAATCGATCCGTAGTATTGCGCATTAGCTGCTCAAATGGACAATAATGCGCACCGTAAACTTGGCGAAGTGCTTTTTAAGTTTGGCGAACAGAACGCGAATTTTCGGAAAGAAATTCCCACCATTAGTAAACGTTGTAGAAGTTTTATATCTCTATAAAAAAAAACACCCCCGAGGACGCCGAGATACTTTATGGATTGCTCCCATGGTATCGTGTTACCATTTATTTGAAGCTGTCTGTTGGGAAGATAGCAAGCTTTCCTTTTTCGTGTGAAAAAGATGGTTTGCGTCTTCCTAACATTCAGCTTAATTTTCCATTATAATATTTCAAGAATTTCGATCGCATATTTTAGATTGGTCTCAATGTTGAGAGCAAATTTATGCGACGGAAATACCGCAGTGTCATCAGCAAAAATGGCAGCTTCACATTGTGGAGGACTTGGAAAATCTGAAGTATACAATACATATTGAATAGGGTTGGACCTAAGAGTGAGCCTTGGTGCACACCAGAATCAAAAAATAACATGTTAGAAACACCACAATTTACTTGCACCTGAAAACATCTACTGGATATGAAACTCTGAACAATTTTACATAAATACAAAGGAAACTCGAAGTGTAACATTTTGTATATTAATCCATTGTGCCATACAGAATCAAAGGCTCTTTCAATATCTATCAATATCATGCCCGTTGACTGACCACGTGAACGATGGTCTAAAGCATGGTTACAAATTATTTTTACCTGGTGTGCAGTGCTGTGAAAGCTTCGAAAACCGAGTTGCACATCAGGAAAAATATTTTTATCTGAAACAATTTTTGAAATGTATTGCTTGAGGATTTTTTCATAAACCTTACAAACACGTTGCTTAGTAGGCTTATTGGCCTGTAAATTTCAGAGATATCTGGGCTTTTCCAGCTTTAATAACATTGTCCCTGTCCAAGGCTTTTTTCCAACATTGAGGAAAGTATTGGCATTTTAAACATGCATTAATAACGAATGTTAAATGTTCAATTCCAACCTGAGGAAGTTGTTTTGGGTATGCATTTTGAACTTTGTCTAGTCCTCCTACTTTTCGGGCTTGCAGGCTGCTGACTACATAACTAACGTTTTCTTCAGCTACTTATGCATTAGAAGGAGTCAATTCATTTGACATGTTAAATCTGTCGATTGTGTCCCCAACAAGTTTATTTTTTACAAACTCACCCAAATGTTCAGAGACCAGGTGATTTTTTGAAAAATTTGTGCCGAGTAAGTTTGCTTTCTCAACATCTGCAAAATATGTCTTGAAGAATCCTTTAGAAATGGTATCTTTTGGTTTTTGTTTTTTACTACCTTGACGATATTCCAGAAGGGCTTGGCATTTTTATCAAGAACGCCCAATTTTCTGTTCCATTCTACGTACCGATGCACTGGAAGTTTTTTATAAGTTCCTTTTTTTCCCGTTTGGGAATGCTTTCATCAAACAGCTCGCGTAAAAGTTTGAACAATGGAGTCAACATCATCCTTACAAGACACTCTTTCAAGATCTGTGCAATAGGCCGGAGTGAATTTAAACATTTTTTTATTATTTTTTTTTTCTCTTAATGCCTATAGTTTTAAAAGTTGAATTTGATTGTTCCTTAAAGCTACAACCGGTTTTTAGCAAAAACAAAAAAGGTCCTGTGGTTCCTATATTCAAAAACAAAATATCCTTGACAATTTTTATTAGGTACTGGTACTGGAAATAAATTATCATTTACATAACGAAACTACATTTATAATACAAAAGATTAAATTTATTTGATAAAGTAAATTATTTAAAATTTGTATTTATGTTGCGAAAAAAATAGTTCTGTGTTCGCCATCAAAATCGATTCAATGAAAATGAGAATTTATTAAAATCTAATCATTGGTGGGAAGGCTGAATTTATCTTACACATTGGTTTATGGCATTATATTCAAACAAGCTCCTTCTGTGGGACTTGGTTTAAGGACTACAATCTCACTCTAGAATTAACAATTTATCAAGTAACTAACTATTTGAACTACAAATTTTAATTTACCCATGTAATTAACGAAATATTTCATGTTTTGATGTTCTTAACGAATTCCTTCTTGGTTTCAAATCGCGGCAACAGTTTTCGAGATAAGATCCTAGCTTTGATAAATCCATCTCTTGATTCTCGGCCACACACTGAAACAGAAGCTTCTGTCACCAGCTTAACACATCTTTCGACTGCTTGAGTGTGACAGGGATATTTTGAAAGCTCTTTGTCTATAGCTGAATCCAAATTATCAGGTACATTTTCAACCATTGCTCGTAAGTCCTCATCTCATATATTTTTCGTTAAAGGACGTTCGGTGACGTATGCCGTAGCCCATTTTATCAGATCAATATAATCGTTGGCTTCAAAATTAATTTTTGGAATTATAAAACGGCGGATTCCATTAGTTTTTTTTTTCCGCTCTGCATCTTAAAATCCTTCTCAAACCTAATTCCCGAACATGGTTTCGGCTATCAGCTAACATAGCAAGTAAAATGTTTTCTGGATGGCAAAAAAACGAGTTGCGCTCTATAACCGGATGAAATACTGCCTTAAGTTTTTTTTGGCAGGTATTTGCAAACTTTTATAATTTTTAAAATATGCTTTGGTCCATCCAAACAAGAAGGTTTAGTTTTTATTTGAAACCAAGCAAACGCATATACTTTCATTGTGTACGTGGACAGAATCACTAATTCCGTTGAAGGTTTCTCAGTTGCTACATAAAGGCGTAGAATCCTGTTAGCTGTTGTAAGCCATCTTGAATGGGACATTTTACCTGACTGTCGTTGTGCTAAATCGAAAGATACTTTGCCATGAGAAACTGCCATACACATTTCATACAGGTACTTCTATTCCGTGCTTAGATTTTTGATACTTATTTCAGGCAGCTTCACTGGTATCTTTTCAAATGACTGTATTGGCAAATTATCACAACTTTCAAGAGCTTTTCCCAGCACTCCAGAAAAGCCTTTGGGATCATTGGTCTTGCCATCAATATGTGCCATTAATTGCCGAAGGGGAAGTTCATTGAAATGAAGCAAACAAACAAACCAATGAACTGGCCCACCTATGGCCGCTTCAAGCTGACAAACGATACCATTTTTAGAACCAGTGTTCACAACAGTTCCATCGCATCCAACTGTTTTAATTTTTTGCATGTCAATACAAAGGATGTTTTTTATGAAGTCAACTATGCTGGATGATATTGTTTTGGCATTTCCACAAGTTGGAGCGACATGTCCAAGATATTGTCCTCCTGGCTCAGAAACAAGTACAACATGTTCTTCGATTAAAATCTTTCGAAATGATTTTAAGCCACTTGTTTCCAGAACCATAGTTTTGTCTTTTCTTCCATCAACGTATGCCCGGTTACGTTGTCACTTTGACATTGAAGATTTTGACGTAATTTTTTTCTTTCTCATCTTATTTTGCTCCTGTCAATTATTTTTGACGAATCTAGCTTGGCAACGATGCCAATGTCTTGTAGAACAGAACTTACCAGAATTGATGCTGACCTATCTGACACTCCTGTTCTCTCACAAGCTGAAGCTAGATTTGTCAACTTTATTCTAGCTTGTGATTTTTGAGTCAACGGACTAATACTGGGCAAAATTTGGATGTCGTCCTCGTCATCACTCGAAATAGCACTGCCATCCTCACTTTCTTCAGAAACTTGGACGTTTTTTTTGTGTCTTTCTGATTGTTTCGCATCTTCGTGCTTTTTTCGTTTTAGATCCTCCTGAATCTTGCGATGGTTTCTTTTTTTAATCTTTTTCGTTGAATCAGAGTCAACGTTACCAATCGCCATTTTCCTAAATTGTCTTTGGTCAAGTAAGAAACTGCGTTCTGCATGTGGTACTTTTGTGATACAAGTTCAAATTAAAAGATCTTTACATTTGCAAATTGATATGTCAAAAAGTTGTTTGCTATTCGATTTAAATAAATTTAGTTTTATAATATATGAGCTTTGCTTTGATTTTATGTTTTTTTTTATAGCTTTGTATTTTTTGTTATACAATTTAATTTTATGCAATATCTGCTGATCTGACACAACAGCGAGTGATGATTTTAGCCACACACTTTTTAAATCCACTAATAATTTTGAGCAAACTTTGGAAACACTTGGATCATATCCTTTTTTTTGACTTTCAATGAAATTCTAATAAACATAAACGCTTTCATTACATCACGATAAGTTGGAAGAACATTGCTCTGAAGCTCGGAAGGTGCTCCAAAAACTTCACACTCGGTTTCACTACGCGTTTTTGGCATTTTCACAATCAAATGACAAAGTAACAGGCACTCACAAAAAAAGAATGGAAATAGAAAACAATTAAGTCAATAGGCCCTTGTCTGTAAATAGTATAAATTTGTAAATACATAGCAGGTTTTTTTTTAAATTCAGCCCATGCGTTAGACTCAAAATATAATGATAATTATTTCATCCATTATATTAAGTTTAATGTTATTTTAGTGTAGTTTCAATATTTTTGTTACAAAAGTTAAGTATAATACAAAGATAACCAATTTTTTTTTTTATTTATTTTTCTCAAATTTGCATACAAAAAAGTTCTATGACTGACTGACAGATGTATCACAATGGACCTAAATTGGTCTAAGTGTGTCGGCTTCTGCCGACAGCCACATAAACCTAACCTAACCTAACCTAACTGACAGATGACGCACAGACCAAACCGCTGGACCCAAAGAACTCAAATTTTGACAGTGCTTTCTTATAATGACGTAGATGTCCGCTAAGAAAGCTATTTTTTAAAATTATATCCATAAGGGCACCAAGCGCGGGAAGCACGGTTCAGCTAGTTAAATTAGACGAAAAATGAAAACTTTGACGTCATACAGGAACCTTAAGATGACATCATAAATTATTCAAATTTTTCACACATCTTTTGGGTTCCCAAATTCAACTTTTCCGCATATAGGCTTAAAAGATTTTCAAAAAAAAAAATTTCGCTCCACCCTACTGTGCAACTATTTTGAAGGTTCCTTTTTATCTTTGATTTGAACGTTTTCCAATTAGCATTTTTCAAATCTAGGAAATATTGGACTTCAGCCAAGAAAGTTTACAAAAAACAGGATTATGATCAGAACTGAGAGCACTAAACGAATTGGGTTCTATTATTAGATAGACGCAAAAAGGTCAAGAACAGAAGGAAGACCACGAGAACCTGCGGGAAAATAAGTGGGACAAGGAGGATAAAAGATATTAATTTGTACACTCAATGGAAAGTCAGACAGTATGTTGCCTCATGCATTGGCTCTTGCACACCCCCAATCTCTATGCCAGCAGTTAAAATCGCCACCTAATAGAAATTCTCCACTCATTGTGAATAAACCTATTGAATTATCCACTTTAAACTTTGGCAATGAACTTATTTAATTGTAAGTCAGGGATCTAAAGGCTTGTTCTAAGCGCCAGACGTCGGGAAAATCGTGTTTCTTTTAGCTAACCACGGCTACCCTTCTGCTATCTCGAAGAAGACAAACACAAACCATTAGTAGCAAACAACTATTTTAAGTTCCTCCTAAGCCCTGAACAATGCCAAAGAAAACACACCCAACCTAGATCTGAAAGCAGACTCGTTCAATAAGCTGACATTCATTTAAATCTGCCCGCACTAGGAATTTTTATTCATCTCTTTTCAAGGTTCAGTTGCCTAACAGAAGATACTCATTCCATTTTGGATGACTAGATATTTTTTTAGACCTGCCAATGTCAATCATTTCTATCAATCCGAAAGACCAAACACTGGCACAAGCACCTCCGCATCTCCACACCTCCACACCTCCGCAAAATGATAATTACATAATTTGCAGTTCCGGTTCTTCTGTTCAACTTTGGCTACTGTAAGCTAAACCAGCTACTAGGGGTCCCATCCAAATCGATGTATGCAAGCAAATCAATCCGTGTTTGTCTCGCGCTATAATCAAATATTGTTTCTCCTGGGGCTGCAGACGAAGGTGGATTATGTAAAACAGTGATCATCGCCATCATCCAAGAAGTAACACAAATTAGTGTTGGAATGATAAAGAGGCAGATGCGTGCAGCATGATGGGCGATAGCGACGATGTCGCGACGCACGGGCGGGGCAATGACATACGGCGCGGTGCTGCAGTGTGGTAGGCGGCTTACCGAAGTGAAATTGATTATGAACGAAACGATCTCTGCTTCTTCTTCTTCTTACTTTACCATTGTTGTGTGCTTCTGTTTTTGTTTCGACTTATTATAGCCATTTCTTGGGCGATGATGATGACGAACATGTTGATTATACCGATCGGTAATGTTATGGCGCTAAATGGCGTGATTAAGTAACGATACGAACGAATCTTCATCCAAGCCCCAGTCACAGTTGTTTACTTGTAAGTTTGATATTTTGGTTTTCGTTTTTTTTTTAAATTTTATTTGTTCCTGTTTTCATAATTTTTAGGTAAATAGTGTTGTGGGCTTTGGAGACGCAGTGGCGTGGGGGCGAACTATTTAACGAATCCAATATAATCGAGTTTAAGCTCAGGGCTAAAGGCCGCCCACCAGGTTTCATAAAATGCCTTGATTCATACCTCAGATCGAGCATTTAATACGTCAATTTAAGTGCTCGGTCTGGAGTTCCTCAAGGAAGGCACTTAGGTCCAATTCTTTTTATACCATACATTAGCGATGGCAAAGCAGGTACAAAAATACAGCAATATTTTGATGTACGAAAATATATAAACCTGTCAATAACAAGGACGACAGAAAAAAGTCTTCTTCAAGCTGACATTTATAGCTTCTTTACTTGGCTTAGCCTCTCCAACAGTTAAGCCTTGAAACCAACAACAAGAGAACATACGTTTTGTCACGTTGATAGTTTTAAGGATATTAAGTACAGGGTTTATTTTGATCACAAAGTCGAGTTCGCTTCTTCTTCCTTAATGGCGAAGTTTTGATCAGAACTTAAGGCATCCGTACTGTTCCACCGGTGGGATTCGTAGTGAATGTGTTGGTACTAAATGCAAATCTAAGTCATTTTGTCAACGATCTTAGGCGATCTAGATTGAAAGTAGATGTCAGCTAAGAATATCGTCATCCAGTCCGGAGATTGTTTTCTGAGGAAGCACTCCAGAAATCTAAGGATCTCCATAAACTTTGTGATCGAGGGAAGAAAGCTCTGATGATGTGTGGCTTCGGAAAATGTTCCTCCCCCACAAGCATCACTTCCAACCTACATTTCTCTTTTAGCCTCGAGAAATTTTTTCCCACATGTAATGTTGCCACAGCGCAGGAATTTTCGTTGCTGCAAGCAGCACCCAGCAAATGATTCATTGCCTGTTTTTGGGTGATGCTTACTACTGAAAGAATAGGAGGATAGGAAAGAAGTTTTTGGTGCTATAGGGTTTTTTCTCCACAGGTGGCGCCTTAATTGCTTAAGGGAGATTTGAATTGTTGTGTGTATTCAATTTTACAAAGCATGGCTCTGGTCGGGATTCGAACACACGACCTGCCAATTACTTTGCGAATACACTACCATCACACCATTGCCAACATTGCCACTCTGCAGTGGTAGCGTCCGCACATACGATCATAAGCATTCCGGCTTTGAAAGTTGTGCCGCGGAAGGTTGGTTTGGTATCCTTATCACGTTTTCAATGGTGATGTTCATAATCCTATCCTGAATCTGAGCCATTTGCTCATTACTGAGAAGATTGCGATCCAGATCGACCGATACTACACCCAGTCTTACAAAGCTCGGTATATCTCTATAGGAGACTTCGTCGACGGCTGTACGACCGATGCGAGCTCGTTTCGCTTCAAACTGGGGCGGCGTATTGTCCTCGGATCGCATGCGTTTCACCTCGGAGCCTGGATCGACATCTGTCGTCAGAGCATACATTTGGGCCAGCTCTGGAGTTTCCCCTTTTTCTCAAGCATGCGCTGAAAAAGGGGAAAATCCAGAGCGGCGCTGTTTGGATGGCGTAAATTTGACGCGCTTAGACTCAGTCTATGCTGCTTTGCCATAGGTCTCCGGCGCGCCTATAATTATGGGGTGAACTTCATCCGAAAGTATGCTAACATTGCATAACGTGCTGGATTCTGAGATAGAATCACTAAGAAGAGACGAGTTCTCTTGGAAGTTTATCATCTCCGAATCCATAATTGGTGACTCTTCTATTCTAAAACATCCCTAGTTGATACTGCAATTATAGAGGCATCATTCTCTATTTGTTTTTGAAGTAAAACTTATTTACGCACGCTTGACTTGGGGAGTAAGCTGGTGAATGCGACACGGAAGTGTAGACCAATGTAGACTTCTGGCGCAACGAAAGTGTAGACCAATGTAGACTTGCGGTGTAACGGAAGTGTAGACAAACGTAGACTTCCGGCAATACCGAAGTGTAGACAAACGTACACTCTTTTGTTACAACCCATACAATTTAGTCGGCGAAGGGTTCGTGGAATAGGTAAACACCCTTGAATCCCCTCAATAGAGGGCAATACTAAGCTCATCATGTATCCAAACCAATCCAAATGAGAAAGCTATATCTAAAACAGTTGCCGACAGATGGAATTTACCGGTAGTGAGTAAAGTCATTGTGTCTATGAATCGCAGTTCATTAGTTGGAAATATAGAGCGTCACAGTCGTCGTCAGATTTTCAGGTCTGACGGCAAAAAACCAAAGTTAGATCTTCCTAGAAATTTATAATATAGACTCTCCAGGGGCCCTTGATACTCATGTGTAAATATTTTCAAAATTCGCCCACTGACACGCCCACAATTTAAATTAGATGTTTTACTTCAGTCGTGTGGTATTAAGCACACTCAATTTTTTTATTTAAAAAATCTATTTTGATTCCCACGACTAAACGCGATGAAACAGTCGCCCGTGGTCTACGCGTTTAACCAGAGCAGGGCTATCTTGAAATAGGAGGTCACCTGGTATCCGAAGTTCGCATACAAGCGACTAAGAACCCGTTAGCCATTCATCCCTCGGCGTTTGCTGTTCTACCTTGGATTGGGGATTTATTTAATAGGTTTACTCCTCTTTCCCTGCTCTTTAACCGGGTTTGAGACCGGCAAGTTGCATGTACGACTAACCATACATACAGCCAGGTGGAGTGGAACGTCCTTTGGTTTCAGGGCTCATCTGGAGTATAATTCTCGAGATTCATTGCCCTTACTCAGCCCCTTAAACTCGGCAAGTTCGCCGTTCGTGTAAGGAGACTATAATTGGCAAACATTCACAACGTGCATCTGTCTCAACGCCCGCATTGTGTTACTTAACCTTAAGGGTATCGAAAAGCTACATTCGCTGATTATAAATTCAAAGAAGAAAGTGCAAAACATTTCGAATGTACCTAGTTGATTCGGCAGGTAACGGTTGTAGATAAAATGTTAAAGATGCGCGACACCTATCGACTTAATTTAGTTCATAAATGAAGACTTACGTCTCGCATTTTTTTTTAAATAAAGGAGAAAGTTTGCCTGGGTAGACTAAGGGCACCACTTACGATAGATGTCCTCATCGTGTAAGGCTACAACTACCGTCTGACGATTAGGCTAATTTTTTGAAATGTAGCTTTGATGCGGATCACTTAATTTCTACAGCTTTTGCGCTTAGCCGGTTTTCCAAGGCGAATCTGCACCCTAATACAGGAAATATTTGATGGCAGCTGTGATAAATTTTGAATTTTTTGTTCATCAAATACCGCGCGAGGAGAGACTCAAATTTTTGGGCGTACAGCGACCGCACGTTCCAGGTGTATACTCTCAAATCGAAGTTCATTGACATTCCGTTTTTGGTTCATGTGACACGATATCGACGACAGCTTTCTGTATCTATCTCTACAGCTATCGTGGAAACCATCTCGTTCGATCGTTTTCATTTTACGTGATCTGACCCTCAGTGGACTTCACCGCTTTGAATCAATACGACAGCTATCTACAGACATACATAGTTACAAGGGAAGCTGGTAAAAAAACGCACGCGTAAAAAGGAGAATAATGGATGAAAGGAATTTTCCCATAATTTAATCCAAAGTAGTTGGGTCTGTTTTTATGGATTTCCTTGATGAGAGGTCGTTAGCCCTTAAGCATGGCCATTCTCCCAGTCAACTCGTCAACTCAACACAAAGAGTCTGCTGCCACTTACCGTTCTTTTGTTTTCATCGATCACAACAACTGCCAACCTTCTCATACCCTTCCAGGTCCAAGCTTGGTGATTTTTTTCCTTTTCAAGTAGTTTGCTTGGACGTGGTCATTTACAAGTTCACTTCAACTACTTACGATTCTTCGCCATCAGCACTTGCATTCAAAGCAAAGCTACGTTACCAAAAAGCTATATATATGACATGCGGAGAATGCTTCATACAAGACTCAATTGGTATGTCATGCACGTCTCGACGCGCAGCGGCTCCTCTTCTTTTCATCGTCGTCATTCTCATTTTTCTTATGTAAAGGAGTGTACGCGGTTATTTGTTTTTTTTTTTTTACTTTTTCACACTGGGAGACTGCATAAGTTCGAAGATTACCGGATAGTGCACATTATTCAATGCAAGAATTTCTGATGGCATTAAATTTATACCTTTGTATGTGATACGTACATATATGTACGCCAACCTTGGCTCCGTAGCGTTAAACAAAGTTCTTTTGGGTAAAAGAGTTCAGTTCTCACTCAATTATACCAAGCCCATTCATTCAAGCACTTCCTCTCCGAATTTGGTCATACCACGAAGACTGTAAAAGTGCAGAGGCAGGCACAATTGCATGATGGAACGTATTTGTCTTTATAAATTACGACATGAGTCGATGGCGTTGCGATGACTTTGTGGAATTTTTAATGTGCGGCTATGTGAATTACCTCTGCAGCGGATAAAACATTTCCATACATCCATAGATGGCCCACTGTGATTGTGATGAACATCGAGTATGAAAATGTATCCAAATAAATTAACCTCGATACACGATGAGTGTAGATACAAAGTAACAGCTGCGTATAAATAGGGTGACCCGTGCGGTGCAGGCTCAATCCCCATGGCGAACAACAAAAAACGCCACCAATTATTGGAGGCAACGAATGATACATTGTTGTCTCCAACCTCTGCACCAAAAAGAGGACTTCTGCCATAATCCGATACCCCAAAGTAGGTGTATGACATTGGGATGAGAGTCTTTGTTTATACCTTTGCCTTCTTCTTCTTTCTCTGCGATGCTATGATCAGGATTAAAAGGATCATTTCATTTCACTGCATTCCCACTGGTCCGCTTGTGGGGTTCGCCGGTTCGAACTCAATGAATATTGGAAGACCTATGATCAGGTTTGAGAGGATCGTTCCACTTCAGTGCATACCTACTGGTCCGCTTGAGGGGTTCGCCGGTTGGAACTCAATGAATATTGGAGGACCTACATATGATCAGGTTTAAGAGGATCATTCCGCTTCAACGCATTCCTACCGGCCCCCTTGTGGGGTTCGCCGGTTCGAACTCAATGAATATTGGAAGACGTATGATCAGGTTTAAAATGATCATTCCCACTGGTCCGCTTGTGGGGTTCGCCGGTTCGAACTCAATGAATATTGGAAGACCTATGATCAGGTTTAAGAGGATCGTTCCACTTCAGCGCATTCCTACTGGTCCACTTGTGGGGTTCGCCGGTTCGAACTCAATGAATATTGGAAGACGTATGATCAGGTTTAAAATTATCATTCCACTTCACAGCATTCCCACTGGTCCGCTTGTGGGGTTCCCCGGTTCCAACTCACTGAATATTGGAAGACCTATGATCAGCTTTAAAAGGATCATTCCACTTCACTGCATTCCCACTGGTCCGCTTGTGGGGTTCGCCGGTTCGAACTCAATGAATATTGGAGGACCTATGATCAGCTTTAAGAGGATCATTCCACTTCAACGCATTCCTACCGGCCTCCTTGTGGGGTTCGCTGGTTCGAACTCAATGAATATTGGAAGAGATCAGGTTTAAAAGGATCATTCCTACCGGTCCGCTTGTAGTGTTCCCCGGTTCCAACTCACTGAATATTGGAAGACCTATGATCAGCTTTAAAAGGATCATTCCACTTCAACGCGGTGTGGCATTTGTGTAATGCAGCAGATGCTTGCTTTGTTTGATTTTCGTTTAACGACACTGGTGATCTACAGCCGTGACAACTCACGGATATGCATGGACACTTGCAGGACAGTGGTGGTTGCCAGACCTCTATGTGGTTTTTCCCTTTAGTTTGGGGCGCTGCGGCGATAATCCTAGCCCGTCCCTGCACTAGCATCAATAATCCATTAATTAGTAAAATCAAAAAAATAATAATCTACAAACGTTTATCGATTGTGCAATCGCCTTTTCAATTTATTCCATTTTCGCGCCAAAAACTGTGAAACTAATCAAATAAACTTGAATAACATCATTAAAGATATTTAGCCCGCTTTTTTCAAGTTCGTTTGTGTGCATAATTAATGAGGCCATACGGCTAATGGTTCCGATGAAGATGTAGAGTCATTCGAACACGATTTGAGACTTTATTAGCGCTGCTTGTCGTCACATAGTTGCGGCAAATCTAAGCCAATTGTTAGCTGGAATCGGCATAAGTCTCCAAGTAGATTTCGATTTCTGATCTTCAACTTTTGCATTTAAGAGTTTAACTTCGAATCCCTATTACTTTGTTAGTATGTAGTTGCATGCCTTGCTTGAGGATATAATCTGAATTGAATTATGTGGTGTGTGCTGTTATGCCGTTTGATATCGAGACCGGTTTGACTAATAGCATTTGAATGAGTAAGGTTGCTCCATACTATAGATATGCATGCACTTTCTGTCATTTACAGAGATAGCATTTGAAGCAAGCTAACGACTGTTTTATTATGGTCACATCATATTTTGGACGCGTAGGCGTAGTTAATAAGGCGATAGACGTTGGGTAATCATTTTTTAATAGGATACACAAATCCACATTAGGTGTGTACTTGTACAAGCAAAAGATACTTATGTATCTTCGTTATTAGGTGTCAGACTGGAAGGATTACAGAAAAACACAAAATGATATTGTGCATGTGGGAGATAGGATACTCCCTCCGCTGCATGCTGGTTTTGTATTCTATTGACGAACATGCGCAGGGCGCGGGTAGGTCATGTATTTATGTATACATTGGGTGGAAAGTTAGCATAGGCTCCAATAGTCAACCGCTTTGTAAAAAAAAAAACATCAAAAGAAACCGAACAGAGAATGACGAAATGACAAATATGTTTGCATTTGCCTCGAATTTATTGATATATTTTTTTTTAAATGCGAATTTTATTGATTTCGATATCAGAAAGTTTAAATAATTAATTCTGCTAACCCTTTGTTAAATAAATAAAAAATACAAACAAATATAGGGTCATTGATTGTGATATTTTTATTTAAATTTTAAGTTCAAACTCTGAGGTCAGCAATGAAATACAATATCTGCTTAGTGTCCGGCTCGGCTCTGCCTACAAATGGTCAGTCTTTTGAAGACATTTTTTTATCACGTTGTCGCACAACTGATATTTGTTTTTTGTTCATGAATCGTTGGTGGAGCAATGGCGCAGACTTAAGCATTAACATAGCCTGAAAGGAAAAAGTCGAATGGACTTAAATCGAACGACCTCGGCTTTATTTCGAGAAATCAAACGTTCAGGAAATTTATAAACCAATAAGTCCAACGGTCCACTAGCGAGCATGTGCCTTGCTCAACCCCTTAACCACCTCCAAAATAGTTCGTGAAAGCAAGCTCTCTCTGAATTCGATCGGAAGGCTGAATCCACTTAGACTTATCTGAGTCCCGGGTCATAGCGGGATCACAGGAAATGATATCTCCGATGAAGTTGCTAGACAAGGCTCAGAGAAAGCCTTTTCAGGACCTGAAGCGGCGTTATGTCTGCCTGCGTCCTCGGTCAGGGCTTCCATCGACGGTTGGGTTTCATATGCACACAATCGCAGATGGCATGACTCTCCAGACTCTCTGCAGACAGACTAAGCGAATTCTCCCCGGACGTCTGTACGAAATCTGCGGCATTCTTGTTGTCTCTCAACAGAAAAGACTGCAGACAAATTACTGGCGTTGTTACGGCCCATTACTTCCTTTGCACGTGTCCTGCACTCGCCAACACTACACTGGGTGAATACCTTTTCAATGATCTAAACCATCTCAACAACGCCTGCACAGCAAAGATTAGCTCCTTCATTCAGAGGAGCAAATGGTTCGCTGAGTAATAGGGTGACCCACCCACCTTACACACCGGCAGCACAATGGACCTACCTCTGGTCTAAGTGCATCCTCAACGAGGGCCGGTTCCAACCAACCAATCAACCAACCAACCAACCAACCAACAGCCCATTACGCTTTTGCCAAGCTGGGCTTACGCGATAACTGCGAAGCCTGTGGAGAAAGCGATGACACTGCGGGACATTTCCTCTGTGATTGTCCTGCTTTTGCTCGTATCAGGTGGCAGGTATTTGATGCTGATGTGGTGAGTCCTGTAAACCTAAGCTCCTTATCATCGAAGAGCCTATTCGTTTTTCTTATTAAAACGAGTAAATTCAAACAGTAAAAGTGGTGTGTCTTCCTGGTAGTACAATGGACCAGTGTTGTGTCTGAGTGCTCCGGTGTAGAAAGCCTCGCAGCCGGAAAAAAACCCACTTCGGGAGAGCTGCGATTGCCCCCGAGGGTTCATCCACCAACATATCTTTCTGGCTGCAGGAAATAACCCCCCAAAATTTGTATGGAGGTGGGGACTTCTTTCATATGCAATAAACCTCCATAATTGGGGATTTATTCCAAGGGTTTTTGGGGCTTATTTTGAACGATTTTGTGACGAAATATGTAAGTCCCCTAAATTCAACTTTGCAAATGCAACAAGGACCCCAAGCCAGGGAGTTATTTCCTACCTTTTTGGGAACTTATTTCATCTTCGATTTGGGCGGTTATTTCGTTTTGCGTTTGGGGGGTAATTTTCTACAGCCTATATTCTTCCCCACTGATGTGAGTGAGTGCTGTTAAGTCTTGAAAAATCCCTACTGACCTCAGCTCCAAATATGTCGAATTGGGTGAGGTTGGGTTTTGTTACAGCACTCAACCACCCTTCTGGAAAAAACCTGTGGATAAGATAAATAGTGTAAATCCACGTATTTCTCAGTGTCATAATACACTGGCTTCTGGTACTGCGTGGCACAAGTATTCTAATCCCCAAAGATGATGCAATACAAGACTTTGCCCAAATAGGCAAAACTCTCCACAGCCAATGACATACTGACAATTTTTTTTAAATATTTTAACAGCGCCAATTATGGTAAAGCCGCACACCCCAATGACTGTTCAGCTTAATTCTTTTATTTCGGCAAAGATACTTTCTGTCAAATTTATTTTAATTTGTCTTGGCCATGACTCTGAATGAACTAATAACTGGCAGTCATTATCATCAGCAGCGAGATCTGTGGATAACCCTACCCAGTGGCCGCATGTCAGAGTAAGAACAAGTAATTTGGGGGAAAAAAAACCTTCTCGGCCAAGCCCAGAATTGCGTAGAATCGCAACGACCGATAAGACGTTGTGTTTTATTTTTTGCATAAGTACCAGCCATAGATTGATCACAAGTGCCGTCTTGAGATGTCATTGAATTTGTTTGTATTCGTCGTCGTTCTTTATGTTCTCCCAATGTTCCGGCTTAAATGTTATTAGAAAAATATACTACAAAAACAAATGTCCCGTCTTTCCACTGCAGAAGCCCAAAAGGAGCAAGTCCTCACTGTTTCTATAAGAATTTAATTTCTCAGCCACGACTTACATATAAAACGTTCGGGGTAAGTCCCTCGGGTTAGTTGCTCCAAGGCTGTTATTAAGGAATAAATATTCTCTTATTTCTTATTTAAGGAATAAGATTATTATTTTTCATTTAATTATGAACTTCTGTTGTCTTCACAACTTCGATGATGTCGGCGACTTCTAAATTCTGTTCACCGTCATCAGTGGACGCTTCCTTATTTATTAGTGGTAATCCAATAGACCGCTTAGCTCCTTACTTTGCAGGAGGTTAATTTCATGCGCTTGTTGTATTTTTTTTTAAATAAAGGACGTTTTTGTTGAAGGGTTGCGTTAGCCCAAAAGACCAGTGACCTCCCTAATGAAAGCCAAAGCCAATACGTCTTTTGTGGCAGAGTTACGAAGCTCCATCTGTGAATGCATCCCCCTATGAAAGATACGTCGTCTCAATCAATAAAGAGCTGGACATTCACAGAGAATGTGCTCAAAGGTTTCCTCGTCCTCCTTGCAGAACCTGCATTCTGACTCTGGACTTTTTGAAATGATACCTCAAGCCACAGTGGCCAGTCAAAAAGTCCACCAGCTTTCTAATATTTCCCTTCATAAATGTAAGGATTTCCTTATAGGAGTAGGTAAGGCCTAATTAATCGTTTGGAATGTCTTAAACCAGGGACACCTTCCCAATGTTTTAGACGAAGCTGCTGTTCCCATTCTTTAATTTGTTCTAAAGCAGCAGCCCAATTGACTGCAATAAGGTATCACAATACTTCGCAACAAGTACTGCGAATTTGTAACCACGTCAAAATAAATCGCTCCGTAGAAAAATCGACTGGAATGGTTCTGTTAGACATCGAAAAGGCATTCGATACTGTTTGGCACAACGGTCTTGTTTTCAAGATGATTAATTTCAACTTCCCGTCCTATATTTGTAAAATAGTTCACAGTTTTTTGTCTGGTCGTCGTTTTAAGGTTCATGTCAGTAGTGGTGTCTCAAATTTGATAACAGTTGATTCGGCTGTCCCCCGAAGCTCTGTTCTCGGTCCCATTTTGTATAATATGTATACATCTGATTTCCTCAAATTACCCAATTGTGGTGCAGCCAATTTTGCTGATGATACTGCAATATATTCATCCCACGAGTTCGCTCTCAATATTGAGAGCAATCTAAAAAACGAGATGGAAATATTGCAGAATTATTACTCAAAGTGGAAGATACGAGGGGCGTTCAATATATTCTCGGTATCGATATGAAGGAAAAAGCGAATTCAATTTAAATTGTTTTTATTTTTCAATATAATTTCCCCTAACATCAGTGCATTTGTTACATCTTTAGATAAGCTTTTTTAAACCCTCAAAAAAATAAATTTCCTCTTTCTCTGCAAAATACCCATTTATTGCCGACTTGAGTTCTTCATCATCCGAAAATCTTTTTCCACGAAGACATTTTTTCAAATCCAGAAACAGGAAATAATCACTAGGGGCAAGGTCTGGACTATAGGGTGGGTGTTGGATTTCTTCGAAACCACAATCTCGCGCAGCAGCCTTGGAAACTCGCGCCGTGTGAACAGGAGCGTTGTCATGAAGAAGCAACACACCCGCTGCGAGTTTACCCCGTCTTTACTTTTTAATTTCCTCCCGCAAATTATGCAAAGTGGAAGCGTATGATGTGGCGTTGATGGTTTCACATTTTTTTTGTACTCAATGAGCAAGATTCGCTTTGAGTCCCAAAAAACTGTGGCCATGAGCTTCCCGGCAGACGGAGTGACTTTGAACTTCTTCGGGTGGTCTGTTCCTTTTTTATGCCACTGCATGGACTCTTGTTTGCTTTCAGGGTCATAGTGGTGGACCCATGTTTCGTCCCCAGTAACAATTCGATCCATAACACCGTTCGCGTTCTCACTACACATCTCCAAAAGCTCTCTACAGCATGCGATTCTCACTTTTTTCTGAGGCGCTGTGAGCATTCGTGGCACCCACCTTGCACTGACCTTTGAAAGGTTAAGATGGTCATGAAGAATGGTGTGAATGGTACCAATTGAAAGCTTGGTGATATCTGCCATCATTTTCACCTTTATTCGGGCATCCTCAAGAACAAATTTTTCGACTTCTTTGATGCTTTCTCCCGTATAAGTAGTAGCCGGGGCGCCGGAGCAGGGGTCGTCTTCAATGCTCTCTCTGCCTCTCTTGAACTCACTTGACCACTTCCATTGCATTGCTTCCTTCCAACCACCCAATTACAATTAAATGGAGTAAGTATTGCTTGGGGCTGTTGTGTTAGGTACCTAGGGATACACCTGGATTCGAAATTAATATTTAATGACCATATTAACAAAACAGTCAAGAAAATAGGACTCGCCGTTAACATGTTATATCCTTTTATCAACCAGAAAATCAATGCTTTCAGTAGATAACAAGGTCATAATTTGTAAAGTTATTTTTCAGGCAATTCTACTATGTATATGGATGCCAAGTTTGGATAAATTGCGCAAAGTGCCACATAAAAAACCTTCAAATATGCTAGAATAAAATTTTATAACTGATGCTTAATTTACCCTGGCATTTTTCTACCTTAGACCTACACCATAGAACGAATGTTGAAAGTTTGACGATCGATGTAGTCTTGCTGACAACCACTTATTAATGAATTATGTACCAATTAATGTCTTTATTTCTTTTTTTTATTACTGTTATTTATCTATCATATGTTATATGTCAGTGCCCTTAGCTCGATGAATTTATTTTGTTATTTTCATTTAGTTATTTATTTATTTATTTATGTATTTATTCTCATATTTATCCTTTTCTTATTCTTTTTTATTCTTTTATTTATTTATTTATTTATTCTCAGTATTTATTTATCTATTTATATATTAACAGTGTTTATTTCTTTGTTGTATATTTATTTATTTATTTATTTTTCAATATGTAAGCATATATGTTATTACTAACAAAGATTTTGTATCTTACATATCCTATTTTAGTCATGTGTCTACTAGAATCAAAAGCAACGTATTCCACTTTTCAAAAAAAATTACTTAGCGATGCAGTTTAACTCATTTTTTAAAAATCTGTCTTTGACTGTCTTCGAAACTTTCAAAAGTGTACTAATTCCAGAGATATTTTGATTTGAATATTGGGGTTTGAATCAAAACCAACGTATTGCTCAGACCTTTTGAATCAAAGTGGCTCTATTCCAAAGTAAATTCAAATATTTTTGTTGGCTGTGAATCAAAACGAATGTATTCCAAATTTGGCACGAAAATCAATTACTGTCAAACTATTATGCAGGAATTTAATATTTTTAGTACGATCTAATTAATATTAGTGATACACACAAATTGAATATTTATTAAACATGGAATCAATCGAATCACCTGTTCTTGATGCATATTCACGCAAGAGAAATGTTGATATTTCAAATAGGAAACGTCAACTAGCGTAAAGTAGAGCGGTAAGTAATTCTTTGTAGGCATATCTATGCATAAAAACACATATCATTATTCTAAACTAGGTACAAAAGAACACAATCGCCAATAATGCCCACATGCAACCATAGAGGTGGTTCATATAAATGCAGAATATTGAAAACAGCCGATGCATTATATTTTTCAATTGGTTTCTATACAATACCATCAAAACTAGCCCAAGATGCATTTATTTTAAGTTACTGCAACATTAAAAACGCCTGAACGTACTGACCGAAACTTAAAGAGAGTAGGACTGCAAAACGACAGTACCTACCTGGGGATCTTTCCATCACTAAATTGTTTGAAGGCTTTAATCATTTTCATCAACTCAATCAAGTTAAATTGAGTTATTTTCGTATGGTTTTCAACATACGCTTTAATCTTGGAATTAAAGCCCCTTCATTAGATGTTTGTTCGACCTGTCTTCAGCTAAAGGAACTTTTAAAAATTGAACGAGAAGATGAAAACAAAGTTCAGCTGATGACGAAACATATGTAGAACCCATAAGTAACGGGCAAAAGCATTTTTTCACCTTTTAAAGGAGGAAAGTGATGATATGGTGAATATGTCTTTCGATTGTCAGAAAAATATGACACTCCCTAAAGTTTCTGATAAAGCTGCGTACTATAGTCGGCAAATATATTTGCATCTTTTTGGCCTCTTCATAGGTACTTCTTACTCATCTCATGGCATTTTAAAATCAACGCATCAAAAAGGTTAATTTTAAAAAATGGTAAATTGAACGTAATTGGCGTTCGGGTGAACCTTTTTACAAGTCGGATATTGGAAGCAAAACAAAACACAACAAACACTTTTCTTCCATGTCTCCAAAAACACTGGCAGCAGGAGTAAAGCTCAAGGACGCAAAGCTGAATGACGTTTACTAAAAAAACATTTTGGAAGTAATTGGAAATGCTTGCCTTTGCATTAAGTTTTCCAAGGACATTTTAGATGTTAATGATACACATGAGGAAGAAGACAACATCGAAGGTATTGTGAGACCCATGAATCAGATTTATCCATTAGGATTTAATTTAAATTTAAGCCTTTTGTTCATACTATTCTCAATTATTCTCCTTTTTTTCCAAAACTAATATTAACAGCTGTTTTATTGATATGTTAACTCTGTTACAATGTTGTTATTATAAAAATATATGAATTTCTTTAATTTTGTATATGTTTGTTAATTTATTATTTAACTAGCTGCACCCTTCCGGCTTTGCCCGTGCCCGAGAATTCTATTGGCCAATATGTTCGAGTAGACTTCCTTATTTTTGTCTATATATGTTGGCGTATGTTGCTGCGCCTAAAAAAAGAAGACCGATTTTGACCAACCTTCACAGAAACACTCTCAGGCCAATACCGAAAATTGCCTGATTTGAGCTCAACCGGTGAAAGGGACTGCACGTTTTTCTCCGCATGGCTTAGGCCGCTCCCATACCTTCGTTGTTCCGCTTAGGGTAGGTGCTTGTTGTGTGGCAGGCGCCTATATCAGCTTACTAGTGCGAATCAAACAAAAAAGCTAAAGTTAAAAACTTCGATAGAATCTCTTTTCATTCACTTTCACACCGATTGTTATCAATGTGGGAAAAGCAGCTTTCCGATGTCCGATTCACAAAAAAAAATGCAAAAAAAAATTCAATAAGAGTTATTTGAATAAAACTTTGAACAAACGATATCTCAAGAATGAAAGTGCGAACACACACCACCCACAATAGGCTTGAAACGTTCGTGTGATCTCCCTCTGTCATATGCGCGTTAACAAAATAGGTGACGTCTGTACGATGGTTTTTTATATGTGCGGTATCTGTATCTGCATCGGAATTTACACGCATACGAAAATATGCATGTGTACTCACTCAATTGCCCATAATTCACACACCGATGCAGATACAGACATCCCACATACAAAATATCCTTTGTACAGACGTCACCTTTCATGGAAAAAAAAATTCATTGGAATCGGTTAACGCGTTTGGCCAAACACCGGAAACAAACTCAAATATGGATTGATTTTTATATATATAGATTTAGTTTGTTTATTTATCCAAAATATAAATTAAATAACAAATAAAACTTGAACTAAATAATGTCTGTTTTATTTTCAAAAACAATGTATTCCGAAAAGAAATTTTCAAAAACGCATCTATTCCAGATCCTGACTTTCAAAACAACATTATTCCAAAATGCATTGTTAAATAGTTCCAATACGTTTTGACTGCCAAGAAAAAACGATATGCATTAAGAGTTGAAGACCAAAGCAGAAAAATAAAAACTAATTTAGTGATAGAACCTTTTTTTTTTGAATATCTCAAAACTAGAAAAAAGTGGAATACGTTGTTTATGATTCTAGTAGACACATATATTTATTACTTACAAACATTGTCGCTGTCATAAGCTATTCTAGTCATATATATTTATATATATCAAAATACATACATATATATTATGCACATATTATTTAACCTTTAGTTTATTTACTAATTTATTTATTTATTTATTATTATTAATATTATTTTTTTTTAACAGAAGGTTTTTATCATGTTTTCCTTCTAAATATAACTATATTTTGTTTTGTTAAAAATTTGTAACCTTGTAAATAATATTTCAGTGGCAAGATAAAATTATCAAATCCCTGTAATGTAAAATGTGCGGTAACAATACCAATGTTAAAAATTATACGAAATAAATACATATCTATCTATCTAACAATAATAATCACTTGAGATTCTCTTGATGACGCTTCCATTTTTCGGCCGACTTTAAAATAAATAAATCCAAATTGTCATTTACTCACGATGCGGTGTGTGCTTTTCTTTGCGTATAATATACATTTACAATGCGTTTGGAAACGCTATAAGTACCGTGCATCAGAAAAATCTATTGACGTTGCAGGACTGCGTTTTGGAATTCAGCTTGTTACAGATGAAACGTTAATTAAATTTGCCAGTAAGCTGCAGGCTTACATTTAACAGTTCACTTAAGTGTGTACACTGGTACATTCGTTTGATCAATAAAAAACCTAATGACGCATGAGGCTTGAGGCTTTATTTTAAATTCAAAATGTTCTAAATTTGTATGCGATCAATGTAGGTTAATATCTACACATAATCCGCATCTATCCGCTACAGCCTGAGTCTCATGCACATGTAGTTCCTTCATATCAATAAAAAAAAGCATTTATGCACCTACTCGCACTTGCAAGAACAATTTCGCAATATTTTTCCAACAAAAACTAATTAAGGAAGAAGCAGGCACATATGATGTCATTAAACGTCCTTCAGTCCAAGTGCGTGCAATGCAAAATATTATACCTTTGATTGTCACCAAGCTTAAGCATGCACTGCCTCTGCAGTAGGTATCATTTTATTCGCATTCTGGGCTATACATATACACCAATACAATGGAGTGGATTGCATTTTTGCTAGATGTGCAGACAGGTCCGGAGTCTCTCGCAGTGCGGTTGCGGTTTATGACATGCACACAAAAATGCACTCGGAAATTCTGATGAGGTCTGCTTAAGGCAAATAAGAAGCATAAAGAATTAAAGAGTAAGGAAAAAAAAACAAACAATAATGGTTAACCTTCTGTGGTGGGTATGGGTAAAGGTTACCGTATATTTTTTTTTTTTTACTTGCCTCTGGGCAAAGTGCAGTTTAATGGAAAACTGGACTCGAATTTCAGGCAGACATTGTTGATTGTATTGACGTCGCATACAGTGGCTGCAACGACTAGAAACAAGCAAGTGACCAGTAGTATTGCACATTGCGGTGCATTTGGTGAAATGGTTTTGTCTCTTGTTTCGCCGTTGGCTTTGCTTGAAATCGTAAGCGTAGAACAGCTCTTTTGTTGTGAAAAATGTTTTTTTTTAGCGGTTGGAATTTCGAGTACCACTGGGTGGGTAACCCTTCTTCAGTTTTTTATTTTGAGGAACCTCTTTTTATAACGTTATTTAAGGAATGATTTTTCCTTGGAATTCCGCGAATCCTTTATTGAAACCTTAATCCAAACCTCGGGGCGTAATGGTTGGTGCGTTGGACTACTACTTCAGTGGTCTCAATTTCAAATCCCACCGTGGCCCAGTAACAGCAATATTTTTTTTTTACTGCCACACCTCTGTCAAACAAGCAAGAGTATCAATTGGCATGAGAACCTTCTCAAATTCGCTGGTCTTCGGAGTCGACTTAAAATTGTAGGTCCCTTCCACTTCGCAAAAGTTCCCCAACCAGCCTAGGTTTTAATATCGTAAGGTCTAAATACGGTAGCTGGAGGGCAGTTTTGAGCAAAAGCAATATTGCTCCGAGCAGTAATCATAGAGCTGTCGAAACAGTTTTGCCTCATGCCATCCATTATGTGTTATACGGCAGATGGACAAATTTTATAGACAATTTCTCTAAGGAATCTCCAGGCTATCACATACCATCCCAAATTACATGCTGCACGTCTTTGTATGGGCATCACATTGGGTCAACACTGACCTATCAACCTTCCAACTTAACCTAGATTAGATTAAATTTGGTGGGTGAGGTGGAAGCGAGTTACCATATCACTGTGGCCATAAGTGGGCCTATTGTTTTGTCCTCCAATTAAGGCTCGCTCATGATACCGGACTTGATGATGAATCCTAGTAAACCTTTAAGCAGGCTAACAGTTACGTCCTCTACCTCAAGGTAGAATTTACCTAGAAGGTGTTGACGTAGTCTGATTAGGCAGTTACAGTGACACAGGTTGCGTTCTGCTGTTTCTTCGTCCTCGTTGCATAGTCTGCACGTGTTGTCTTAAGTAATTCCCATAGTCATGAAAAGAAGTATCTATAAGCTACTCAGACATGACCTCGGAGCAGAAAACTATTTTAACGACAGCAACATTCTAAATATGATATTCCGTGTATTCAAAGCCAGAGGGAAACTATTGGCCTTGAACTACTCACCGTACAGAAATGGAGATTCAGTGTGCATTCTATGCAATCTAAGGACAAGGAAAGTTATCCAAAACGAATCTGTCCTATACTCAGTACAATAAGAAAGTCAGCATGGGGGGAAACACCGAATCAATGGAAGAAATGCTGAGTATCTTAAACAGAAAAAAACACAATTTACAATGTTATATCCCTTAAAGGTGACGGCGTACTGTTCGAGATTTCGGGAGAAAACCACGTTTCAAAAATACAAATAACATGAACCTTGGAATTCATGAATAACTGAGGAAATTCATTCAGTTTAGGCACGAGACTTAGAGCATTAATATGGCCTGCAATAGATGAGCATGGGAGGCCCTGCGACGAGTGAAAGAAACATCGGCGTCATCTACAGAAAGAGGCTGACAAGCGATCTGAATTGAAGCGAAGTCTGTTCTTATTTTCGAAGAAAACATTCTTAGCATAAATAAAAGAGGGACGAGATCGAATGAATTGACAGGCAAAGTCGTCTTTACCCACAGAAGACTGAAAAGACTGCGTCCTCCTATGGACTTGCAAAACGGCTCCATACGGATGTAGTGCAAATAGCGTGGTTACGACGCGCACTGTCAGCGGGGAGAGTTAAGTCCACGTAAGTCTAGCACACCAAGTGGTGATGGTTTTCTACGTGACGACACATTATATATTCTCTTATACTAAAAAATAAAATAAATAATTTGACACAAATACAGGAACGCTTTGTGGTAGCTCTAGCCTGAGGCAAATTTATCCAAGCAGAGTTCCACTTGTAAATCCGGTGTTAATCCATCACAGACAGAAATTCTTCTGCTTGTAAAGAAAGGAGTAATCCCTGCTTTCAACACCCCGAGTAAGAATGGAGTTGGCCTACAATTAAACGCGACAGAATATAATTGACCCCCTGCTGCTTTGTGAGATGATTTCTTTCGAATTTAAACCTTGAACCTTATTCCTGCAAATACATCGGACTAACCACAACCAATGAACATCCCCAGATACGAGACGCTAACAAAAAAAAAACAATTCAAACTAAGATTGTGCCTCGAAGTCATTATCTTGAATAACCAACCATCAATAGAAAATACTTGCCTATCAGCCACTTTGGCCTTTTCATGAGAGATTACATGACATATTAGAAGGTAGGAGCACTTCTGCAGTAGACACAGTCATCAACAGGTTGTTAAGCTATTGAATAAGCGTACACTATAGTGGCGGTGGCGGTGGCAGCAAAAGTTCGCGTCGATGACGAGACAGCTACAACAACAAATAATTCAATTTTCGTTAACTCAAACCTCTGAATTTTCACTCACTCGTCGTAGTAGCCCAGTTTCTTACCGGATTCACATACCACATGAAATTACTACCATCACAGTTACCACGAATATGCCACACTACACCGTGTTTTTTTTTTTTCTTCGTTGTCTCCTTCTCCGATATGCGGCAGCAAACGCACATAACTATACTCGTTTGAATTACTCAATTGGGAATGGCCATTGAGTGCAAATGCTATACATTAAGACAGACTATTGAATGGATTTTTTTTCTTCCGTTTTATTTTTATTTTAATATTTTTTTTTCTTCTTGAATTTAAGGTGGGAGCGCTGCATACTTAAAGCCCCACTTTGTTTTTATATTCCATTCCAGAGTTTTAAGTGAAAGGAGCCACAGTATACACTTGATGCTGTGCTAACCAGCAACGGAATACGAACGTAGTTAACCGATTTTTTTCTCTTTTTTGTTTTGTTTTATCTTCAATCCTTGTCGTGGTATCTTATCAACAAAAAAAATAAAAATAGTAGCAATTGTTTCGTGAATTGTCAATAATAATTTGTAAAAAAAATCTGTGTTTGGTGCTTTGAATTTAAATTTGGTTTTAATTGCGGAACATCCACTTAATACTTTTACTTTCAAGATATCAGCAAGCCTGAGCAAGATAAGAAAGGAAGAGGAAAAAATAAGAAAAAAAAAATTAAGCTAGAAATGTGCATTTTGTGGTGTTGACTTGGTTGGCTCTTTGCCAGCTTTTGTTCATGAAGTATTTGATTATAAGTGTTTGCTTGAAAAAAAGGACTTGCCAATGGAATACAAATTGATGCTGCTGCAGAATTGAGGTGATTATAACAAACCCCTACCATTTCCTTACCACTTAACAGAATCAGAAATTTTTTAAATTCAATTGCACTGAATCTGTTGGACTGTAAAGTAAAATTATATCGAACTGCAAGTATTATTAACATACGCATATGTCACACGAATGGAAATTGTATAAATTGACCTCGAAAATCGACTGGAAAAAAAAATTAATGATATTCCCAGTTCGAACATGAACTCTTTTATATTTTTTTTTTTTATATTGTTTTCCCCTTTTTTTGTCTTAACTCCTCCTTTCCATCGAAACAAGTTTTCCAGGATTTAGGATCGACCCTTAAGTGCTTCCAATAAATTAAGAACTATGATTTCGAATCTGTTTTATTTCAAAAAAAAAAAAAAAAAAAAAAATGCAACTGGATTTTTTCTAAGTCCAGTTGCAAGAACTGCCAACAATTAATATGCGATTGTCAAACCTGCTATATCGAAACTTGTTAATGTTAAAAAAGAAAGAAAGAAAAACGACAACATTATAGCACAAGGTTACTTAACACCCAGCATGCCACGGTTCAAAAGGTGCCACATATTTACCTATACAATGTGTCATCAATGGTTTTTTGGACAATTTACGATGACATTGGAAGGAATAAATTTGTTGTATCTTTCATAATCGATGATCGGCTTTGGATAAAGTGGATTTACCGCTAATTTATTCACGCAAAGCCATGCATCAACGAATTCCATTCAACGGCGTGTGGCAGTGTTTATTGAAGCAGTAGAAAAGCTAAGTTTGAATTTGAATAAATATTGAATTGGGGTTGCTTTAATGCCACCGCAAGCTAACAACCTTCAAGATAATCACTTGATTGACTATTTGGTTTTAGATGCAAGCGAAATGCTGTGTTTGATAGGTTCTTACACAAACAACTGAGGGTAAGACACTTGTTTTGCATATTTTGCTCCTTGACTTAAATATCTACTATAAGCTGGGGTGGAACTGGGCCTAGCCCAGTAAACCTCTTCAGTTTGTATTGTATTGTACTTGAGTTGGGGTCATTCGGAAATAGCAAGCCCTTAGACTATATTGACTTAGCTGAGTTAATTTATAAGTCCAGCTTCAGGAGTATAGATGAGGGTACTGTCCCACCTCTTTTTTTATAATAACCACGCACTTAAGGGATTTGTTGGGACCCTTATAATGTAAAAGCTACACAGCGCGGGCGTTAAGGAAATCAGGGTGAGAAGAAAAGGAGAGATTCCGACGTTCGTTGGTTTTGAATGTTTGTAGGTTATAATGTGAAGGAAGAACAATGCGTGGAAGAGTATTCAACATTCGTGTTGTACGGCTGAGGAAAGATTCTTTGAACTTCACTCTACGTCCGAACACAGGCTTGATGGTGAACTGATGAGCATTCCTTGCATGGCGGGTATTGCGGTTGAAATGTTCAAGGGGAGGAATGCAAATTGCTGGTACTTCAGCACATCTGGCCGTTCGCTGCATAGAGTCAGTATTAGAGTACCTGACAGTAGTCTTAGCAAAGCGATTCTTTGATGACCTCTTCGATATATCAGCAATTCAAGTCTAAGTCCGGTGACCTCTGAAGACTGAATTCCAGAAAAAGTAAAGAAAGGAGATATTTTGATCCATCCCCGATACTATGGACGATTACTTTGTGGATTATTTAGGGTACAAGTAATGGCCCTTGCAAACTGGGGCAAAGGTCCAGTTCACCGACCGCCAAAAGAAACCTTGGAAAGGATATTAAGGGCGCCAGAATATACAGATGAGTATTCTCAGTTAGTCAAGCTGCACTTCAAGCCCTGCCGTCCAGTTCAAGGGACGCTCAGGTCTTGCTTGCGTTGCAATCCCTAGTTCAAACATGAGTTGGTACTTCGAATCGAACCCTGAGGTTCAACGCAGCAGAGGAAGACCCCACCTTAGGTGGTGCGGACAATTGAAGAACAACCTCCAGCTAGCGAGGGCTTGAGGTGGTTGCAGGGGCTTGTTGTAAGCCCCCACCAAAAGTAGGTAAGGGTACCTGGCCAACCGGATGAACAAGCTAGAGCTGGCTAAGAATCCGCGTTCTTTTGCCCATTACCCTATTGCAGAGTCAACTGGACACTTCTCTAGGAATGATTGATGTTTTGGGAAGATCAACTTCGTCTATGCGATTCGGAAAATGTCGCGCGGCTCAGATAATCCAAAAGGAAATAGGAAATTATTTTATAAGAATGATAAGACAAGCTTCCTGATGCGCTTGATAAATTAAATCTGTGCTAAGAGATGAAAGATCGGTTTTGTCTGGAGGATGATGAATCCTCCGAACATATTCTCTGTGAATGGCCGGCACTATATTGGTTAAGAAGACGTATCTTCTACTGAGAAGAGTAGAGAAGTATCTCGGCCACCAAGGATACGTCTCTTCGAATAATGGATATTTGAAACAAACGATCTTTTGATATCGCGTAGAGCGAGAATAAGAAGCTTAAATGGATCATAACCCTCCAGCAACTGACTACGCCTTTGGAGTACATTGTCAACTTTTCCAACCCCACCTTTCATTGTTTGCCTTAGGTGACCCATGATTTTGGGTAAGTGTCGTACAAGTTTTACTTTCGACAAGCTATGGAAAGGTTGTGGTCAAAATGTGATACAAAAGGTCCAATTGTTTGCATGCCTCAAATCAGGTTCAACACCGCGGACTTTGAAGTTCACGCACAGTCAACATTATTATTCAGATTTCTGTTTTTTTTTTATTACGTAAGCCTATTGTTGTTAAACTGCCGAATTCCACAGAAACCATTAAATCCGCTTATAAATCGATTCATTTTGTTTGATCGATGTAAATATTAGTTCAGCCGATAGGCGAGAGCCAATAAGCTGCTAAGGAATTGTTCCATGTAACCATTTGGCAACTTAATTGGAATTTAATTTTAAATTTCATATTGCAACGACGCAAAGTGCACAAGAGTGAAAGAAACCAACAATTTATTGCATTGTCTATCGAAATCGATTTTGTATCGATTTTGTTTTCAGTTTTAAATTTGCAAATGGAAGTCAGTAATGCAGAAAGTCGGTACAACGGCTAACTTGTTGTTGTTTTGTTTTGCCTTGTGTTTCTCTTTTTATTTTCTCGTGTCTCTTGTGAAAGTTGCAAACAACTTTTTTTTCTTTTTTTTTCTTTTGCAAACAAATTCAAACGACAAGAAGAGCACTATGGCATCACGTTGCATGTCGTTGGTGTAGGTACATAACTCGCTGCAATCTTTTGATGAAATTATATTTTTGGCATCAGATAAGAAGTGTTTTGTTGTTGTTGATGGAAAGATCCGTTGGTAATTGGACAACATTCAGACAATCCATCTGCGGCGCTCGACAGCTTCAGGTAAATCAATGATAAAAGGAAGGATGCATGAGTGAACTTTCATTGGACCAACTTCCAGAGAGGTATGAATATGGAAAGTTAATTTTTGATTTCATGATTGACCAGTAAAATGTCTGAGTTCAAACCTATCAAATGCACGCCTTGATTTAAAAAAAAATCGTTCATACAACAAACCGTTATATACCAGATATAAAATTGATCGACTAAAATTGCAACATGCTGATGTCCAGAATATTGCAATGAAACTAGTCACGCTGGTGGCAAATGGGAAAGTCTTAAATATACACATTTTGCTGTTTCAAGCAATTATGTGGGCATTGCATTGTCTGGACACAGTGAGGTGCAATCGCAGCAGGCAATTGAACCAAGGCCAAGTTCACAAAATGCATAACCCGCAGGGAATCTTTGCCAATTCAGATGGAAAACCTGAAATCATTTGCTTCGCCTTCAACCCAAAGTAGCAGTGGGTACGTAGAGTTAATGTTTACTCTACTTCGAGCTGGGTAAACTCCTTGAAATTGTTTGCCTGTGGTTTGTTTGTTGACAGTCTGTGTTTGGTTTGGTTTTGTCCTCGTTGACTTCAATTGCCGTGAATGGAACATCCGATGAAGTCGATATCGTCCGTGGCTGAGATCGCTAGTAACGATATTTTGTTTTGATTTGCCACTAAGCGTTCGACTAGTGATTGAGAGGACTCACGTTCAAATCATGCCGGGACCCAGAAACACCTAAACGTTTTTTTCCACTGCCCCATCTCTAGTGGAAGACTGACAGACATCTAAGAGCAGGAATTGTCATGAGAGATTTTCAAATTCAGCTGCAGGCTTAGGCCCTGTACGAGCCGTCAAAACATAATTTTATTTTTGCGACGACTTTAAAGTATAAGCGACCATTTTACAAATAAATGTTATTATTTTCACAATAGCAGAAACAAGATGTGGAAATCGGGTAGCTGATTGTTGGTTATCGCTTTATCGGTGCCAAGAAATCCACAAACAAAATTGTCGATGCAGAATCATGGTCATAAGTCCACATGCCAAAAATCCACAAACGAAATTGTGAACCACCCACCGGGGTGGGCTATAAGCCCACAACGTTTCGGGCCATATCTCCAGAATCTTAAAAGGGAAGAAGGCCATCAGTCCACAGTTGTTTCTTCTTCCGTTTTCATTTATCTTATTTTGAAATTCTCTTGCTAAGTTAATGCAATTGAAAGGCAGAATAAATCGGGCTAATCCATGTGGAGAAAAGGGTTAAATCCTTTTGACCCATGAAGCGGGCCACCCAAACACTGTTTAACCGGGCGCTCTCAACGTGCCTTGGTAGAGGCTTTTAGGGCGATTAAAGAACAGTCGAAATTGGTTCTTCTTCATCGGATATATGGTCCTGTGTGTGAGGAGGGTGAATGGAGGAAATGGTTCAACCCCCAAATACACATGAATGAACAACAATGCTCCAGCCAAAAGGATCTTCGACTCGCAGCCTTCAATATCGATACGGCTAGAAAGACCGAATCTTTTTAAAAAGTAAGCTTACATCGATGCTCCAGCGACTCGCAGCCTTCAGGATCGTTACGGCTAGAAAGGCTGAATCTCCATTTTAAAGATCAACCTATCATCGATGCTCCAGCCAAAAGGATCTTCGACACGCAGCCTTCAGGATCGATACGGCTAGAAAGACCGAATCTCCATTTTAAAGACCAAGCTATCATCGATGCTCCAGCCAAAAGGATCTTCGAATCGCAGCCTTCAGGATCGATACGGCTAGAAAGACCGAATCTCGATTTTAAAGACCAAGCTTTCATCGATGCTCCAGCCAAAAGGATCTTCGACTCGCAGGCTTCAGGATCGATACGGCTAGAAAGACCGAATTTCCATTTTAAAGAATAAGCTATCATCGATGCCAGAGCTCTTGATCTGGACAACTGAAAGCAGCATGCGATACCGCAGAGGATGCAAGGAAGCAGTGTCTCAGGTCGGTAGCCGATTACGTAAAGTAAAGTAGCTAAAGGTACACCAAAAATACCCTTAAGGTGATCCACCTCTTGCGAATGGATATGACAGACATTCAATAAGAGGTCATTCGAAAGGCTCCTTCAGACCCTACATGGGCTATTTACGCCTCAGAATTATAACATCTTCCTCTGTCTCACTGTTAAAATAATGCCAACCAAATTTAGAATTGAATTTGCTTCCAGCATCTAGATGACGTAATCGTTTTAGTGCATCGAATTCGAATTCAGGCAAGTTCATCGGCCCCCAGAGTAATTTAATATTTATCACTTGACATTTCCTCTTTCCTAAAACTTTACTGAATATTTAAGCATTCAAGAACGGCAAGGGAAATGAAATGCTGCTTTTTAAGGAACGTCTTCTTTAATAAAAACCCTATTGCCATCGTCAGGGCATTACATAAGCCGATCGTTCGCTATCATCCCCCCAATCTTGTATTAAAGTCACGTTTTGCCACTAACAAACGCGAACAGAAAATTAATAAAAAGCCAGACTAGTTAACCTTAGGACGAGGCATTCTTTATGCTTTAAAAAGAAACGATAAAACCAGAAGCTATTGTATGGTGTACAATGTTTGCAGACAATATGCAACACTTTAAAGATTCAACAGATTAAAGAGTTATGACAGGGTGTGGCCTTCATCTCGCGCATAGTTCGGCCGTAGCTTAATTGTCGTTAAGTTATGATGGAAAGCTACTTAAATGGGCGTACTCAAGCTGTGTATATTAACGAGACATTATCCAACTTTATTATAACCAGAGCCGGCGTTCCACAGGGATCAATAATGGGTCCGTTATTGTTCACCTTATTCAATAATGACATTCCATTAGTGCTAAAGTACTGCAAGGTTCAAATGTATGCCGATGACGTCCAGATGCACTTAAGCTATCCATTGGGTCTAGTTGAGGATGCCACTCAGCGACTGAATGAAGACCTTAATTCTGTAGTCACTTGGTCGCGAAAAAATAAGCTTAGGCTTAATTCCGGCAAAAGTCAAGCAATTGCAATCAGCCGTTTAAGTATCGATACACAAAGCTTACCTCAACTTTTTGTTGATGGATCAGAGTTGACATACGTCACGAGCGTAAAAAATCTCGGTGTAACGTTTAACCAAAATCTGACTTGGGAGAATCATATTATAAAAACCGTCTCTAAAGTTTATGGATCCCTGCGCGCTCTGTATCAAGTAGGAAAAGATCTGCCGTTTAGGATCAAAGGGATGTTGGTTAAGTCACTTCTGCTGCCCATTCTTTTTTACGCACATCCAGTCTTTTGTGACTTAGACAGTCATAGCTCTCGAAAGTTAAGGGTAGCAGTAAATAGTACAGTGAGATTTGCCTATAACTTGGGTCGAAGGGAACACATTTCTGAATATGTAAGGCATTTTCTTGGAATGGACTTACAAAAATATCTCGACCTTAAAATATTGACTTTCCTATTCACTCTCAGAGAAAAACAGGAACCAGAATATCTTTTCCAAAGGTTACAATTTGCATCTTCTTCGGTCAGAAGTAGAAGTTTTGTCCCGCCAGCATATAACTATAATGTGACACAAAAACAATTTTTTGTATACGCCGTAAGACTTTGGAACTCGCTTCCGGTTCATATCAGAAGATCTTCAGGCATGAGCGACTTTCAAAGACAAATCAAACAACACTTTTCAATTTAACTTTTGTATTTAATTTTAATTATTTAACTGCTATAGGGTTTTAGGGAATTTTAGCTTATTATTTTTATTTTTACTTATTTATTTATTTATTTTTATTTTTTTTCTCTCTTTTTAAGTAAAATACCCAATCAATATAAATACATTTTTGCCATTTAGAACAATTTGAAATTGTAAAATATACTTATATCTTAATGTACCAACCTTGTCAATACTGTAACACACTTAAAAGATTGCATTGTATCTATGTGTTAACATGAATTATAAATAAAATACAAATACAAAATACAAATTATGTGACGTTGAAAAGTGTGAAATATATGACTAACGTGTCAGTAACCCGAACCATACATAGGATATCTTTCAGTTGGACATACGTACCATGACCGACACATAAAGTAATCAACTCAACTTTTTGTCGTAGAATTTTATGGGTCTTTATTGTTTTACTGAATAACAATTCGTTGGACTTTGGTTAACGCAGCTCTTCGATTGCCAGCTTTGAAAATAAAAGTTCTTGTTTAACATAATTTTGGTTAATCGGTTTTCTTGCTTCGGATGGGCGGAGGGGGAGAGAAGATACATCTTCGTCGTTTCATCCAACGTAATAGAAAAGGATTTTGGTTGGGGTAATCATTTTTGAGATTTGGGCTTTTTGAAATTTTGTTTCACATAGATTTTCGCCATTTTGGATTTTCGGGATTTCGAGATTTGGGTATTTGGTTAATCGACCCCAACCAATCATCATTCTTTCATCCAGAAAGCGTCAAAGAGCAGGTGGAGGTGTTTGGCTGTATGTTCGGGGTAAGCTTTCAGAATTTCAGCTGAAATGTAATCATGTCCTGGTGACTGGTAGTTTTTAAACTTCTTAATCGCTTTCTCCCATTAAAATGGGTTTAGTGGTGAATGAGGACAAAACAAAATACATGCTGGAATCGGACAGAACGTAACGATAGACAGCTATAACTTTGAGGTAGTTAGGGACTTTGATTTAACAGCGAACTCTACGAGCTGTACAGCGACATCGACCTGATCAAAAAAGTACGTATCAGTCGACTAAGATGGCTAGGACATGTAGAGCGAATAGACACCAACGGCCCGAAGAGTCTTCGATTCCAAACCGGAGAGTCTCCTTTTGTCTCCTTTAGGAGGTTTTCTGAGAGCGGCCATCGGACTACGCTCAGTTAATCCCATTAATTATCGTGTAAATATTTTCCCCAACCATCACGAATAACTCCAGTCAATTACCACTGACCTTGATAAACTTCACCTTCCTTAAAAAAAAAAGAAACAATAAACCGATGCAACAAATCCTTTTGACAATGTATTCGCAACCGATTCACACACGCATCGGATTGCTAATTAACGGGTCAGTAAAACATTCATGGTCACTAATTGGCCACTTTTCTCCAAAGATGATGATAGGCAATAAAAAAAAACGCATTTTCAAAATTTACAAGTTTTACACAATTTCAGTCGATGAAATCGCTGCGGATGCGATAAAGAAAAGTGAAATCGATGTTTTTTTATATTTTGTATCTTTTTTGTTTAGGGGCACAACACGTCCATGTTACACAATTAAATAATTTTTTTTTTGGTTTATTTACGAACAAAATGAAATAGTGTCATCATCCTGATTATTATTTTGTGGTGATGTTGAGGAAGTATTTTCGGAAATCTCTCACGTCTCTTTGTATTGCGAAATCAGTTTAAATTGAATGTTAATGGCTTGAAATTTCGAGGAATTGTTTTTGCGGTTTCGGTTTCGGGAAACGAGAAATAATACAAGAACTTGTTTTGGCATAGTAATTTGAAGGATTGCAATGGAAAACAACCAGCGAGTACCTTGATTTTGACATCGTTTAGCTTACGTGTTTTGCACAAGGAATTTGTTGAAAAAAATTGATATAAACGCCGATCGAGATCAATACCCTTTCGAAACCATGAAAAGTCTTTGTGGTTTTTTTTTCTTGATTATGGTTTGATGATCAAGTTCTCGTGTTTTTCTTCTGTTGTTCTTTGACGAGATTCTTATGAATGTAGGGCGGGCAGCACAGTATTCTGTTTTTTTTTTTTTTTTTATAATTAGCGTGCGCTAAAGGGATTTATTTTTTCTGTAATTGATACTGTTTGAGAATAATTTTGCGTGATTAGCGTGATAGCTTTGGAAAAAGAAAAAAGGGAAAATTCCAATCCAGATGAGGTTAAAATAGCAAGTGTCAATTTATTCTTTCGATAAAGAGTGACATAATACACATAAAAAAGGTGTTGCCATAGACGTAAGTTATAACGTTTAGAATTTAAGCAGAAATTGACTCGAAACAATGCTAGTTCTGTTTTATTTAACAATTATATGAAGTTAAGTTAATTAACAGATACAGTACCCTTATAATACAACCGCAGGAATTTTTGTATGTGATCCCAGCAAATGATTCATTGCCTGTTTTTAGGTGCTACTTACTGCATGAAAGAATAGAAGGATAGGAAAGAAGTTTTCTCGGACTAATACGATACCCATTCCTCTCCGAAACTTCCACCCATACATCCAGTGCTCGTTGCAGTGAGGTTTGATCCTCCCTAATGGTGGCTGCATCGTCCGGAAAGAATAACTGATGCACTTTGGGGTCCGTCACTTTTCCTTCAAGCAGATAATCAAAGACTGTAAGAAATGGCAAGGGACTTAAAACACCTCCCTGGTGTACACCGATTTTGATGGCGAACTCCTCGGTGTACTCTCTTATACATGTCAATGATCATCTGTGCGTAGGTTTTCAGAACTCCTCGTTGCCTTAGCGCCACCCATAACAGGTCGCTTCATTGTCTATCAAAGGCCCTTTCAAAAACAACCAACTCCATGTGCAAGTCATCACAGGACACTGTATAATAGGCAAGCACGCATCATGGCTTGGCGTCTATTCAAATGACTTCTTTAGAATCTGCAGGGACGAGGAGGAGGACGAGACTACACTTCATCTCCTCTGTACATGTGCTGCACTCTCCCATAAAAGAAATCTCTATCTATGAGCCTTCTTCCTTAATGATCTCAGTGACTTATCTAACTCAGATGTAGCGAGTTGAGGGCGAAACCTCCCTGATCCACCTGGCACCACAACGGACCTCACTGGTCTTAGTGTGTCGGCTGACAGTCACCTTAACCTAACATAACCTATATGCAAATCGTCATCAGATCAACTGCGAACTTAAACGCAGAAAAGGCCAAGGCACTGGTTAGCCCAGGGAATGTGCAGCGTTGCTAGACCCTTTTCTGGGAAGCGATAAGTAACCCACGGATGCTCAAACGCAAACCTATGTGAATTTCGACCGCACCGACCGACAAAAAAAGCATCGAAGGGTAATCTTTAACCGTTGGTATGCTAGCCGTATCGTATTCGGTACAACCGACGCTCTGCCACGCCTACTAAAGAGGACCGTACTTGACTATCTATATCCATTCCTATCCTCCTATTCCTTCGAATAGTAAGTAGCACCTAAAATCATGCAATACAATAATTCATTGCTATGTGCTGCTTACTGTTCAACGAAAAATGCGTGCGCTCTGTTTAACACTATAAGGGTGCTGTACATATACAGAAAAAACAAACCTAAAACATCAAGTCTCGTATCAGTCATCGTTGATCGAAGCCAAGTTTTGACCTTCCGTAAAGTGCTACACGATAGCTCTGCGGTGCAAGGAGTCGCTGAAACGACATCCAATAGAAAGAGCTCAGAAAACCGATGGATAAAACTCTTGATTCAGAAAATCCCAGATATTCGAGGATTGAGTAGCTTTTGGATGCATTTTATTATAACACACACATTGGATTCTGCGAGAAAATTGTGGAGGAAAAGGATACATTCGTCCATGATTTTCTCCACAAAAAATCATGAACTTTGAAATATCAATACTCTGCAAAGTTTTCGGAACGGAGCTACAGAAATAGTCATGTAAACAATGGGGTTTCGAAGGGTTTTTCTACGAAAGATCGCTCTGCTCTCCTTCCTCCATGAACTCCGAATGAAATTATGTAGTCATTCTTCTCTACAATATCGATTATAAAAAAAACAATCGGTAATAATAATCACGCAGGTGGCAATGGTGCGATGGTAGTGTATTGGAATCCCGACCAAAGCCATGCTTTGTAAAATTGAATACACACAACAATTCAAATCTCCCTTAAGCAATTAAGGCGCCACCTGTGGAGAAAAAACCCTATCTCATCAAAAACTTCTTTCCTATCCTCCTATTCTTTCAGTAGTAAGCAGCACCCAAAGCACCCAAGGCAATAATTCATTTGCTGGGTGCTGTTTGCAGCAACGAAAATGTCTGCGCTGTGGCAACATTATGTACTGTATCATTTAGAGGAAAATAAAAAATCCTAATTATAAAAAAACAAAAAAAAAAAAACACTTAATTTAATGAATAACCTAGTAAGCCCCAATCCTCCTCTCTGAGCGGGCGCCTAGGCTCTTAGATCGTCCATTGACGTTCCAGGTCCGGTTGCCATTTGAGTGTAGTGAGTAGTGATGACAGAGGCTCCTCGTGCGTCTCTCATCGAATAATAATAATAAAATAAGAATCGAACGACACTATTAGATCTGTGTGGTGGATTGCTTAAGCCAAGCCGCTGTTTGCCGGCACGTAAAGTGCAAAGGGGCCACAGTGGCGCAGTTGTTAGTGCGTTGGGCTGCTGATCGAAGAACAGGTTCAAATCAAGCCGCGGCCTAGTAACACTTAACGTTTTTTCCACTCACGAAAGTCTGATCAACATCGAAGATACTCTTGGAGAAGCTTCTCAAATTTGCCGTTTGGAGTCCCTTTCACTTCGCACAAGTAAACGGTTGGAGAAGCTAGGTTTAAGGTCCTGTTGAAGCCTTAATTCTTTTTAGTAAAGTGCACCCACAAGCAGGTATTAGTCAATGATTCGGATCGCATTTGCATCCAGAAATACGGATTCATCTGAATCGTGTGTTATGGTGTGCAAATCCGATCCAGATCAGACCACGTGCCACAATAAAATGCCGCTATCATGAAGTTTCTCAAAATAACATCAGAGTTCCACCGCAAATGGTAAAAGGCATTCCACATTAAAGAACGATCTAAAGATTGTTCTGAGAAAATAATAAGAATTCTAAGAAAAGAGTTAAGAACCCCAAGGACATAACTCCGTAATTAGATCAATCAATTAAATGTCTAACATACATAGGTAATTAATAATTTTGGGGTGAGTAAAAAATTTAAATAATTCATTATCGATTGCAATCAATTAATTAATAACCACCGAGCAATTAAACTATTAATAAACAACGCAAACAATAAAATTAAAACTATATATCTTTCGTCAGACTGGGTTTTCCGATTCGAGGTTTAATTTTTAATAGACTGCTATTTTGCCATCTTTCAAAATATGTGCTGTCGTTTTGTGACAGAGTAAAAATTATAACTGCTTCGATAATTATATCTAATTGTTGATATTCAATATTAAATTGTTGAAAAGTTCACGGTCGACGTGGAGCAACTTTTTTACCCTAGCCATTGTTAAATTGGTTCGGAAATGTTAGTTGTTTGGGCAAGTTAGGTACAGGACGAACCGAAATCGTTCCCGTCGCACGAGGACGACTAAAAAAATATCCCTTCTATAGCTCGAAGTGTGCCCAGAACGACATGGGTTATTGGGACTGTTGTGGGCTTTAAGGATGCTCATGTCACCAATGTGCTGTGCCACATATGAGATTCTCTCAGTCTTGAGATGCCAGCAGCTTCCCAAAGATGCCAATATGGAGGATGTTAAGCATAGTCCCCAAGGCAGTCGTCGAGGTGAACCTTAGGGCATATGCAGACTGACTTTTGGGCATAAAACGAACTTGCATGCCAAATTTGGCACGAGTACGATAACTAGGGCGCCAAGAATTGAATTGATCAAAAATCTCATAAAAACGTTGTTTTAGGAATTTTCAAGTTTCTCAAAAACTAGAAGATTTAAAACCATTTGGTTTTTGTGTTCGATTCAGAATTGATAGTTACATTGACCAGAAAAAACCAATTTAGCACTTCATTTCACAATTTAAAAAAAAAAAATGGTCTAAACTTTTTTTTTGCATTTTTTTTATCAAAATTTTAAGTTTGCATGCGAATTTTTCAAAAACTATTCACATAAATAATTTAATTTAAATTTGGGATTACAGAACAGGCTTTCAAAACGGGTATAGTACTTTATTGTAAGTGTTGCTGTTGTTTTTTAATATATTTTTTTTTCAATATAAGTCCTTTTTTCTAAAATTGCCCTTTATCTCCTAAACGGGGCGAGATAGACTCCCCTCCCATAGAAAAAAAACGTTTGTTTTTGACCCTTCAATAAAAAATCGTTTTCTCAATTTTTGGCGCCCTAGGTATCGTACTCTCCCCCAAATTAAATATACATATCTAGACGGGCTGTTGTTATTCAATTTTGTACGAATTGTTTTTCTAGAATTAGATACAAGATACATAACTTATATAGTTGCATAATGTCTTTTTCTTTTTGTTTTTTCCAGTACCTACACTTTGTTCAACACCAGCAGCACGACCACCATACTCGTCACACTGGCTTACTGTATAACAAAAACAGCAACACAAAATTCTCCCAATAAAACTTCATGCAACAAGATAATGCAAAAGATTACAATTTTGAAGGCGAAGCCAACTGCAAAGAGCCAACCATTCATCCATACGCAAAATATCAACAAAGCTTTATAAAATATTCAAAGTGCATAGCATAATGCTGCGCCGCATACAGACACACATCTACTGTTTTCTTAATATCGGTTAACACAACGGAAGAGTTTTTTTTGTTTTATTTTTTTTTTGTTTTAAACGCGGCTCATCTTGAAATTGAAACTGAAAGTAAGCCTTGCGCCTTGCCATTGTTAAAGAGATCAATATTCCGTCATCCAGTAGCACTCACCGTTGTGTATCCCACTCCGACAGTATTAGTAACAGAACAATCATGCTGGCCGGCATTTTTTTTAAATAATTGTTTTATCCTGTTTCTCTTTCTTTCTTTGCTTGCTTCAGACAATCGCTCATACTTGTATTCTATTCCGGAACCAGTTTTAAGTATCTCCATATCGAAATAACTAGTTTAATTGAAATATTTTGTGTACCGGCTTTGCAGAAGCAGTGACTAACATCTGCAACACATCACAGAGCAACAGATAGATACCTACCCTACATAAAACAGCTACAGAAATCCATATCTGCAATTATCATCGTTAACTTGTCTGCAGCGCGCACTAGGTTGGCAGCAGCACCAGCAAGCTCGTCCAGGAAAGTGAAAGTACAAAGCAAAGATGCTTCTTTTGAAAATGTGAGTACATTGTATGTGTGTGTGTATGATTTTTTTTTTTTTTGATTACAAGCTGGGCATCGAAAGGGAGAGTTCTTGTTATTGTTTTTGGGAATTTCACAAACGACTCTGCACGTCATACTGATTGAGTGAATATATAATGAATAAATATTTGATTGTTTTCAAAGCGTATAAGTGAAACGGATTGCAAACTGTCAAATATTTGCCTATTTTGCATTGAGCTGTTTGAAATTCTGTAGTCGAAACTGTTTGAGTTTGAGTTAATTGCAACTGCCTGAAATGTGAGTGCTGCAAGCCCAACGATGGGTGGTTATTTTTATATGGGAAATTCGTAGGTTAACATAGCCATGGTAATTTTATGCCTGGATTTTGTATTCGGAACTGAAGAGGTGCCAAGCATGCTACTAATAGCTTATGAAAGTTGAAAGAAAAAGCCTTTCTTTTATATCAAAATGGGAGGGCACAGGCGTAGCGTGTCATTGTCGCACGTGCTTCTAGCGATGAAGTGGCTTAGTGATTAAAAAAAATCACAAAAAAACGCTCACTTAAAATGTCACGGTCAAACTCTCCAATTTAGAAAGTTGTGTTCGACGTTTGAGACGAATCCAAAGCTCAGCTGACCTAATCAATTCCATTCTCATCATTTTCGACGGAACGATGAGGGAACTATTTATTATTTTGTTAACATCTACCTTTGCCGACATTGCCTTGACACTGCGTTTTAAAAAACCTATTCTATATAAAGGCTGCATTATTCTAAGGTCTCCAGTTTGAAAGTCAGTGTATCTTTGGTGCCCGCGTATTTCGCTGTGGAAAATAGAAAGCACAAGACTCTAAAAAGACTTCGAGGACGAGCCCAAATAAGCGATGAGCTGCATAGATCTCCTTATTAAAGTTGTCTAAAGATATATAGATAAATAGATAGATAGATAGATAGATAGAACGCTAGATAGATAGATTTATTTCGCAAAATATTGATTTACGTTCGGTACGCTACCACACATTTTACATAAGTACAGAGATAAGATATTTTTGTATCTTACTACTGAAACAATATATATAAATAAATAAAATATATATATAAATAAATAAATAAATTAAAAAATAAATAAATTAATAAATAGGTAGATAAATAAATAAAAAAAAAAATAAATAAATTAATAAATAGGTAGATAAATAAATAAATAAAAAAATAAATAAATTAATAAATAGGTAGATAAATAAAAAAAATAAAAAAATAAATAAATTAATAAATAGGTAGATAAATAAATAAATAAAAAAATAAATAAATTAATAAATAAAAAAATAAATAAATTGATAACTAGGTACATAAATAAATAAATAAATAAAGTTGTCTAAACAGGTGACTAAATACGACGGAGGACCGTGGAGTCTAAGAAGGTGAAAATTTAGCCTAACTTAGCAGTTAACATAAACGATATGCGGTTGGCAATATTCTTAAAATGTCTCAAGCGCCATCAGACAAGCGGCACACCACAAAAGTCAAACAGGATCTCAAAATTCTCCATCAAGAATGCCCACAATCAAGACAGGAGACCCTCTAAACTGCGCCAACTACAGAGGTATTAGTCTTCTTAACATCGCCTACAAGATCTTATCTGCCGTGCTGTGTGAACGCTTGAAGCCTTTCGTCAACAACTTGATTGGTCCCTATCAGGCCAGGAAAGTCTACCATCGACCAAATATTCACACTGCGGCAGATCTTGGAGAAACCCCAGGAAGTCCAAATCGAAACCCACCACCTTTTCATTGATTTTAAGGCCGCCTATAACAGCATTTATAGAGACGAGCTATACAGAGCAATATCTTGTTTTGGCATCCCTGCCAAACTCGTCCGTTTGTGCAGGATGACAATGGAGAATGCACGCTGCTCCATCAAGGTGGGTAAAGAACTCACCGAGACCTTCGATGTCAAAAAAGGACATCGTTCTTGAAAGAATAGTACGAAACTCAAATGCTAACACCAGAGGCACTATCTTTCAAAAGTCCGTCCATCTACTCGCTTACGCCGACGACATCGACATAATCGGCAGAACGCAGCGGGATGTCACTGGCCCGTTCGTGAGTATTGAGACGGAGGCGGCGAAAATGGGTCTGGCAAGAGCGAATGGACGTGAATGCTCCGGCCCGGAAGATCTTCAAATCCACACAACAGCGACGGCGCAGTAGAGAAAGGCCGCGACTCAGGTGGCGCACGCAAGTGGAAGGGGACCTTAACCAGCTTAGCGTGCGAAACTGGAGACAGCTAGCCAAAGATCGTGCTGGCTGGAGACGCTTGTCCACCCCGTAGCGCCACCCTAAGTAAGTAAGTAAGAATGCCCACAACCATCATTGTATTCAAGGCCCGTCACATCATAAGAGACTGATATTGGCTTAGGAAGACGGGTAAAGCATCTATCAAGAATATCTGAAATATGCCGGACCTAATGCTAGACGTTGGCTGGTGTTGCTCTTCAGGGTATTCAAGGCCCGTCACATCATAAAAGATTGATATTGGTTTGTTTCTTAGGAAGGCGGGTAAAGCATCTACCAAGAATTTTTGAAATATGCCGGACCTAATGCTAGACGTTGACTGGCGCTGCTCTTCAGAAAAAAAAATACTGACGGAAGAATTGCCCTCCCACAATCGGCAGATAAACCTGATAGATCGAACTTCTCAGTTTCTGCTGCAAAATATTGAAAGGAATTATTTTCAATAGAATGAACCCTACCATAAATCAGTAAATCCCCTTCGACCAAGCTGACTTCAGACACCATATACTGGCCCTGACCTACGCACTTCAAAGCAGGATGTGAGAAAGTGCACAAAACATCTGCGGCGCTTATTGAAGGTCCTGATGCAGGGTCTGATTTACAAGCTTCTGAAGAAGCAAAGGCTGGGATAGGTATTTTCCAACTTCATAGAGGTTGAGAAATATTGAAACTAACCCTATAAACTGTCGAAAGGCAGCTCATCTAATGTTTCGTCGAACCGGATATTCCAAATTTTCCTCAACGATTCTAAGAGCGGCTTGAAAAACATAACTTCGGACAACCGCAAGGGTCAGCACTCGCCTTTAACTACGTCGAGAAAGTTTCCATACGCCGACGACATTACCATAGGCACCCAACAACGGGGGCCTTGACAACAAGTCTTGTTGTCTATTTTGTATTGAATTTTACTTGTGTGAATTCTAATTGAATTTCACTTGTAAATTAATTAATAATAATTAATTTAATTGTTATTAATAATTTTTTTACATTTAATTTAAATTATTTTTTTAAAATAATAAAGTAAATTCTTTAACGTTAGGCAAAGGTCTTAAGTCAAAAAATTGCATTTTGGGTTTTTGATTGGGTTTAACTCAATTTTTTGTTCTCTTTCGTTTGGTATTAACGACTTAAGTTTAGCACAACTGGTTCCCATCGTAATAATTAATTTAATCCCGATTTGCAAATAATTAAAATAGTTTAAATTTGGTTTGACGAAAAACTGCAGTTTCTGACTTAAGACCTTTTTGCCTAACGTCAAAGAATTATCCAGGAAAAATTGAAATATAAAAACAATACTTGTTGTATTGTAGTACAAGCCCCAGAACCTATCAGTAGCCGAGCGTGACTTGAATACGAGTCTCGACGTCCTGAAGGCGTACTTTAGGGAACGACGATTATTTTCAAGCATGTCCAAGACCGGAATTAACCCGAGAACATAAAATACAAGCCGCCAACCTCAACCTCGTGCCGCAATACCATTGTCCCAGTTTGCACAGTCCAATATTCCTAACTTAAATCATCTTCCAAACTACCATTCCCTTACCATTAAGTCCGGGATGAAACGAAACAGGTCATTTTTTTTAATTTATTTAAATAATTTTAGGTGTCCCATGAGGTGACCTGGTTTAAACTTACATTCCAGCTGTAGCTTAATAGAGAATCTAGCATTATATGAATAAAATCAAGAGGATGTGGGTTTGCACTTCATTGAATCGTCGTCGACGAAAGGATCATGTTAGCATTTCGTTTCACACGCGGGTAAGCCACTTGTAGTGCCGGTCCACTAGTTTTTTAATTGAAAATTAAAAGAAAACATATTTACATACTTTCATGCGCCAGCCAACTGGAATGGCAACCAAGCAAAATGTTGTCATCTTACAATTATGCAATTTTTACTCCTTCATCTGCTTTGCTATAATTTTTGTTCGTTTTGCCAAGTGTCGCATCCGTGAGATTAAATAATCAACCTGACATATCACTTTACAAAAATTTCAATAAGTAGAGTAGCAAGAGCCAAGCCGAATCTCGATGTTGAATGCAAATCTACTTCAATTTCGTAATAGTGCAACACTCACACCGAAGCATCGTTGTAAACTTTTAAAAATTGCGTTGCGTGAAGTCCACAGCAGTGTGACCAGAACTACATAAATGTTGCTAATGTTAGTTTGAATTTTTGAAGACGCCTTTGTAAGATTTCGAATTAATAATGCAAATTTGGGGAGAAAAAATTGACTATGAAATGTCCACATGGAGAAATTCACAACATTTTACTTTCCAATTGACACCACCTTTTACGAGACAACTACACTTCGTTTTTTTTCAGCAAACCCAAAGCCCATGCGCTGATTTCTGTTCCATCTTTCTTGTTGCACTCAGTGTGTTGGCGTCTTCTTCATGTTGTTTGTGCTGAATATTATACCAGCCTTTATTTAGAAATGATTTTGTCGATACTTTCGACTTACTTAACGGGCTAACAGCCTAAACAGGATCTGGGTTTTTTTTTGAGCTTGTACTTGTTCTTCCGGGTTAGGAGTTTTGACTGTTGAGCCAATCTGTTTTGCCAAACCGAAGTAATGACAGTTTCCTTGAGTAAATCTTTGTCGGATCTCTACTACGATGTCATTTGTGGAGTATAAGAACAAAAGTGACGTTTTCTCCTAGTCGGTGGACTTGGTTTTGTCCTCATTGACTTCAGGACCAAGCAATGTCGCCTGTCTTCAATCGCCGAAGGAGTTTTTATCACGCCACCCTGGGAGCGGTGAAATCTTTTGTGTACCCCAGTAATTTGATGGATCTGTTGCAGAAATTTCCTTCTGCGTTAGGACCTGTCCTGTGCACTATCTGCTCCAGAACATGATTAGAGAAGTCAGATGAAACAGCAATTTTTGCCGGAATCCTGTGCAAGTTTGGAACAGCACCGTGTTTTCCAGTTCCACATAACTGGATTAGTTGTGCCAGGTTCCTGAGTACGGGTGCTTTCATATGTGGCCCAAAATTCGATAAGAAGATAGTTGGTCTCGATTTGACTTGAGGTTCGGTCTTTTCCTGGATTTTTTTTCGAAACGAAAACATGTGGTAGGCTGCAGGTGACACAGGAAAGTGCCAATTAGTGTGTTGCAGAACAGTTTGAGACCGTTGTTAGATCTTGTATGCTACGAGTATATAAGGCAGGTTGCCTTCTTTGTAGATGGCAAGAGAAGCTCCATATCATTCATCTGGCATTCTTTCTCGGTCGGTTATTTGGTCCATGCGAGCTTCTGCGTTGGTAAACAATCGTAATCTTCGGCTTCTGCAAGACAAATGGTTGCCTTTCTTGCAGATGCCAAGAGACGCTTCCATATCATTCATCTGGCATTCTTTCTTGGTCGGTTATTTGGTGCATGCGAGTTTCTGCGTTGGTAAACCAC